>JAUTDX010002353.1:0-59145 GCA_030844895.1 Ambrosia x helenae | reverse complement strand
ATTCATTTTATTAAAAGCTCGAGAAAATTGCTCGAATGGTCCCTGTGGTTTGCACAATTTCACCTATTGTCCCCAAGTTTTTAAAATTACAGCCATAGTCCCTGAAACAGCGAAATTTTTTATCTCGAATAGTCCGTGAGGCTAACAAACGTTATGTTCAGACGTTAAGTCACCTCACGTGCTCACACGTGAGGGTATTTTCGTCATTTTAAGTTTGAATTTCACATTATTTATAATTTTCTGAAGTTCTCTCTCCTCAAACCTAACGTGTCTCTCTCTCTATCTCTGTGTACAACACGAAGATCAACAACAATGGTGATTTGTGATTGTGGACAACAAGCAAGATTCTCACTCTTGACTGATCTTAACCCCGGCCGATGCATCTACTCTTGTCCAAACATGGTAATTTGTTGATTTCGATTACAATTTTAAATATAGATGCAAGATCGATTTGCAACATCATCAGCTTAATTGGGTTTATAGAACCCTAATTGCAGAAGATTTTTAGGCTGCGTTGACCTTGACCCCCCCTATGTGCAGACGTTCAGTTGCAATCATTCCTGGGCTACTAAGACACAGAAACCAAGTGGAGGCTGAGGTTGCCCAACTGCAACATATGAACAGGCTGAAGACCAAGATAGTCTGTCTGTTGGTGATAATATTAGGGTTTGCATGTTTAGGGATATTGTTTGGATAATATGTAATAGGTAGGTCTAACGATTAGGAATCATGTTTATGTGTGGATGTTCTATGTTTTGGTAATTATGTAATGTATGGCTGGTTTTTGATAAATGAAACTGCAAATTTTGGTGAATTTTTGACCCATTTGCCTAAACAGCAATATTGAACAGCAATATTTGACCCATAACCAAGTAAGTTTGAACAGTAAACTTTGGGACAATATTTGACCCATTTGATTGACCAATATACCACATGTCAATTCACAACCAACATTATTTGACCCATTAACCAAGTAAGGATTGAACACCAAACATTGAACAATATTTGACCCTTTGACCAATATACCACATGTCAAACTGTTTTACATCAACATACCACAATAAAAAATTTGACCCATTAACCCAATATACCACATGTCAAACTGTTGACAACACCATAACCAATTGACTTAAGCATAACCAACAAAACCAACATGTTATAACTACCATACCAAAACATAAATACCACATGTCAAACCATTAATACCCAACTGTTTTTACAGTAAAACATCCATAAACTTAAACCGTTAAACATTAGACATAACCACCATAACTACCATACCAAAAACATAAACATACGAAACATACCAAATGTCATAAACATAAAGTTAGACATTAAAAACATAAACTTAAAGATTAAACAACATGCATGTTGACTTGCAGGTTGACTTGCAACTTGACTTGAACCGGCACCACCACCAGAACCTGCAACACTTGGACCTGCACCACCATGACTTGGACCTGCACCAGAAGTTTGACCAGATTGGCCTTGTTTTCCCTTTTCTTTGTTGTTTTCCTTTCTTTGGTTGTGTCCCTTTCTTTCCCCCACCACAAGTTCTGAATTGTGACCCTTCTGTCCACATTTCTTGCAATTCACTGTCTTCCATTTCCTTGTAATCTTACCATTAATTTCCACCCCATCATTTTCACTCTCAGCAGCCTTTCTGACCCTCTTCTTCCTTACCTTCTCAATGTTATCCTGCAACTCAACCTGATCCTTTCTTCTTTTCTTTTTGGGCCTACCAATTGATGTTCTATGTAAAGGTGGGGTCAATGTGGTTGGAACATCACATTTTGGCCACAACTCCCTACCATTAATAGGACCAATGGTGTGGGAATAAACTCTTTTCCCAGGTGTCCAAGAAAATAGCATTCATTTACCCATGATTCTGGGGGACAAACATCTTGACCATTGAGTGCCATGTCCCAATTGACAGCAATTGCATGTCTACATGGGATTCCTAAAAATTCCCATCCCTATAGCTGCAAATCTTGTCTACAACATCTACAACAATACTGTGAGTTTCTGGTACCAACATTTGAATTGACATTGCCACTTACTTGATACTTAGACCCCACCCCCCCCACTTGACAGTGTAATTTACAGCCAATCCTTTATTCTCATCAAGTATACCTGTGATCTTATGGGTAAGAGGACCATTAGATCTTGCAATCTTCTTGATTACATTCACATTCTCTGCATCAAATACTCCCTAACAGATTCTAAAGCATAAATTATTGGCTTATCTCCTCCCATTAATGTTCTTCGCATTCAACAAACCTCACACAAGTTGTTCAATAAAACATCAGATTTTTCCCTACCTGAATAATTTAATAAAGTAGGTATCATGAACTGTAATGTTAAATAAACTTAAAAACTGAAGAAATCATAGACCATTATACCTGAAAAGTGGAACTTTGTCCAGTGGAATTGGTGGTATAGCAGCCAACCATTGATAGGCTTCAAAGTTATATTTTTTTAACATCCTAACATTTCAATTGAAAATTCTGGAACAGTGGTTGCACTGGCAACGTTCCATAGGCATTCTTTGAAACGTCTCCTCTCCATTGAATCTTCATGTTCTGGTGAATGTGCCTAATGCAAAACCTATGATCAGTTGTTGGAAACAACTGTGCAATGGCTGGAATAATACCCTGTTTTATCAAATGAGAAAAAAAACAAACAATAAAACAAACTATGGACTAAACATCAATTAACAATGAATGAAATAAATATACCTTTTGCCTGTCAGAGATGCAAGTGAAGTGTGCATTTTGTAGGAAGATCCAAGTCATCTGAATGCACTCTAAGAACCAAGTCCATGAATCTTTATTATCTGCTTTATTAATGGCATAAGCAAGTGGATAAATGCCATTATTGGATCTATTCCCACTGCAGTCAACATTTGACCAGGGAAGGGTCCCTTCACAAATGCCCCCATCTAAACCCAACAACTCCCTTCTACATTCTTTAAAGCCTATTTTAATGGACCCAAATAAACTTTTTTAAAAATCCTTGTAGGTGAATCTGGGTCACATGGAGGCTCAACCTCAAATTTCACAGTTGTTCCTGGATTGGTTTCTCTTCAGTTCTAGACCATAATCCCCTCAGCCTTGAATACTGTTCTCTTAAAACCCCCTGGATGTGCTTTGTAGCTTTCAGTCTTGCCCTAAATGCCTGCAAAACAGAATGAACAAATGTTTAGTTTAGTTTAGTCCCTGCAAAACAAAAAGTAAATGTAAAAATTACCTTCATTTTTGATACACAAGCTCATACTTCCTCTCAAGCTCCTCTTGGATATGCTTCACAGAAATACTAGGGTTTGCATCAACTTGATTAAGTACCCATTGCTCTTTTGCTAAAAAAAAAGTAGATGTAAAAGACTGTATTTTCCTTGATTGCAGACACATTGTGTTCTGGATTAATATGTCCTCACAATCCAAGTTGGATTTCCTTCTTCAAGTGGTGATAGATAAAGTTCCCAGGTGCATAGTCTGCTATTTAATCTTGTTTTTCTCTTATCATTGCATTGATTTGAAGGCTTTTTTGTACCTTTTTTGTCCCACTTGTCCCACTTGGTGCACTGGGTCCACTTTCACTGTTTGGCCCACTGGGCTGAGGCCCAGTTGTATAAACAGGAACCTGGCCTTCACACACTGCTCTAATTCTTTGCTTGTCATTCCTAAAAAAGATAAGGCCCTCCTTGTTTGTATGGCAATGCTTGTTAATCTTGCTTTAACTTCATTAGTTGGTGTTCAGAATTCGATCAGATTCGAAAAATTCGAAATTCGACTTAGTTCAATTCGATTACCAAGAATTCGATTCGAGTATTAAGAATTCGAATTCGATTCAATTCGAATTCGCAGTCCAGTAAATCGAATACGAATTATGATTTTAAATTCGATTTGATTCGAAATTCTAATAAAAACTGTACATGTATATTTTTTTTCAAATATTACACACACATACACATTATAATATACACATTGAAAAAAAGAACTTCCAAATTTCGGTCAAAATCTAAGAATCCCATAGTCTCTACAACTTTTACCATAACCATAATTACATATTTACCTTATAAATCATAAAACTTTAACAAACTATACTCTTTACTATTTTTAACTATCCCCGTTTTTAAAATATTGTTGTTTATCAATTTTGTAGATTTGTATTTATATGTTAAAAATAATGAGTTTTATTAGTTTTAAAACAAAAAGTAAAACAATTTATTATTTATGGTAATTTTGAACTAAATCGAATTTATTCGAATTCGAGTTTCTTATTCGAATCGAATACGAATCGAATAAATATAAATTTTAAGCGAATACGAATCGAATACGAATTTAGGTAAAAATATTAAAAATTCGAGAAATTCGATTCGAATAATTCGAAAATTCGTTATTCAATTCGTTGAACACCCCTACCTCTGACCCACATAGAATGTGGTTCTGATGTTGAATGTTCCCTCCTTTTATTTTTTTTCTTAGCTCTCTCAGTTCTCCTAGTCCTCTAGCTCAAAATCATCCATTGATGAATCTGTCAAACTATCAATAACTCAAAGCTGAGATCTTCACAATCTAACAAGTCATCACTCTCACAATGTATATTGTTCCCTACTGATTCATTCACAGATCCTACAAAATTCCTCCCCCTTGTCAACATTTTCACTGAATTGCCTATTGTCTTCCACAACATCATCCTCACTATCAAATTCTACTTCAAACTCACTATCTTCTGGGTCATCATCATCTTCATGTTGAGATGGTTCCCCATGCACAGATGCTCCCTCATCATCATGTTCATCTTCTACAACTCTTTTACCTAAGTCAGCCTCATGATCATGTTCATCTTCTAAAAGTCCCTTTACCTAAGTCAACCTCATGATCATGTTCATCTTCTACAAGTCCTTTACCTTTGTCAACCTCATGATCATGTTCATCTTCTTGATTAATAGGAAAGTCATTATCAAACTGAGCACTATCAATTTCTTATGAAAAATCTTTCATGAAATCAGCATTAACAATGTCATTTTGATTTTGATCATGCCCTGCTCAACCACCACTTTGTCAACCACATTCTCAACTACATTATCAACATTACCCTCAACTACATTCTCAACCCCTGCATTATCAGCATTACCCTCTAAATTAGCCACATCACCCTCTACATTAGCCACATCAGCCCCTACATTAACCACATCAGCCCCTACATTAACCTCTACATTATCTTTCCACTCAAGTAACAACTTTTTCTTAACCTTCAACTTCTTTCTTGGTTTTTTAGCCTTATCAGTGTTTGCAGATACACACTCTACTTCTTCAATAACAACTTTAGATGATTGTGTGGGACTAAAGAAACTTTTTATCTTAGTTGCACCATGTTCTACAAACATTTTAATAACCTTGTTCTTACTTACATAATTGCCTAAAAGTAAAACATCTTGATCATTATCTAAAGGCCTTAGTCGTAATCTAAATCTAAACTTGGTATTTGAAAATGGTAATACAGTTTTGATTTAACATCAATTTTTAGGTCACTGATCATAAAGTTTATCTCATGCACAGAAAACTCATCAATGTTGCAATAATCCACATAATGGTACCTTCCATGGGAGTACCTTCTTCCAGGGTGTTGGTAAATTACCACCATGATGAACTTTTAGTGAAAACAGGTGCTCATAACTAGCTGAAAAAGAAAAAAAAATGTTAATTTTAGGGTAAAATGGCGCCACGAACGAACCTTAGAAATAAAATTGTTACTTTTAGGGTAAAGACTTACCATACACTCTCTCTGGAACGAAACGCCTACCATACTCAGATTCTTCCCTGATCGACCACGTGTTGTGATACTTAGGATGTTGATGATCGTCTTCTTCCATGGATTAGGGTTAACAGAGCATAGAGAAGGAGATGAACAGGTGAAGAAATGGAGGGAAGATAAAACTGACAACTGGGGATTTAAGTTGAAAATGACAGGGTTTAGTGCAACTTCAAACTTAAAATGACGAAAATACCCTCACGTGTTGAGCACGTGAGGTGACTTAACGTCTGAACAAAACATCTGTTAGCCTCAGGGACTATCCGAGTTAAAAAAATTCCACTTTTAAGGACTATGGCTGTAGTTTTAAAAACTTGGGGACTATAGGTGAAAATTGTGCAAACCATAGGACCATTCGAGCAATTTTCTCTAAAAGCTCCAGCTACTTTACCAAACACCAAAATATATTTAAAAAGATACAGCTACCAGCTTCCAGCTACCAGCCACTAGCTAATTTTGCCAAAACATACATACAGTGTCGTTTGTGATTTAAGGTGGCGGGTATCCTTGTAAAAAATCGACGTGAATAGAAATTGACCGAAGCTAATCAGTAGAAGTGGTAACTGGATGGATTGGGTAACATGTCAAAATGGATAAAGAAACAAAGTGGGCAATGTTTGGTATAGTAAGGGTTGAGTTGACCTAAAACACTTTGAGCAACAATCTGGTTCATAGGTGAAGCTCATTGGGTTGGGTTTGATTTGCTGTCTGAGAAAAAAAGGGAAGGGGCAGCAATAGGGTTATGTTTTAAAAAAACAATTTGCCACGCCATCGAACATGTGTGTTAATTATGACACGTAGGACGTCACATCAACATGCAACTAACGACGTTAGTGATCATCTAACTTGGACCATTGTAGAAAAAATAACGAAAGTTGGGACCCTAGTGGTTATTTTTTCGTAGTTGGGACCATTATCGGCCAAAGTACAATAGTTTGGATTATTTAAATGCATTACCCCTTTTTATAAAAAATAAAACTAAGGTTCATGTAAATATGTATAATATCTCTTCATTTCATGACTGTCAAATTACATTAAAAACAGTCAGACGACAACAAGTTGCGCCACCACACCTTTCTGAATCGCAAACCCAATTTACTAAACACAAACACCTACTCCTGGAGTCGAAATATTGCTATTAATAACCTGTTGACCCTTGTCAAGAAATGTATAGCTTCCCGTGCTAGATATAAATAAAACATGATTTTTGGTGAAGGATAACGTTATTTTAAAAAGAAAATTATATAACTTTTAGACAATATGAAAAAAAACATGCAATTTCCCATAGTGAAATGTAAATAATTTAGAGAATAACATAAATGTTATTGTACTTGACGAGGTAGGGAGGGCCCAGTTTAACCAAGCTGGCCCACATCTACAACACGTCATATGGCCCAATGGGTAAGGCCCAATGGCCACACGCAATCCGGCATTGATTAATAACGAACATCTTCTAGAAAGAAGAAAAGGGTAAAGCATAACTGCCAGCCCGAAAAATATGAATATAAGCGATATGCTTATCTCCAAGAAAAGTGGAACAACTAAAGAGAAGAGGGCGGTTACACATCATAGAAGGTTAAGAACTCCTCGATTATAAATAGGGACGCAGGTAAAACTTATAATTCATTCACAAACAATTCACAAACAATTCACAAACATTCACACTTTACAATCGCTTAAAAGCCATACTTATTCTCACTCCGGAGGGTGGTCACAGGAAAACCCCCAATCCTGTGACGAGTCCTAACGGTGTTCTGTTTTGTAGCTAAACAGGTCCCGTTCAATCAGGTCAGAAGAAGTTCCTTGTCTTATCCAGAAGACCAGTTCCCTCAGGTACTTGTTTCTTCATTGGCGCCATCCGTGGGACCGAAACTAGACAAAGGATCATTCTTTTTTCACCTGACAGAATGGCATCACAGTCGAATCCTCAGTTCATAGCACAACCAACGTGTCCCAAAACCCACCGATCACTACTGAAGAGGAGATCACAATCTCTGAGGAATCGGTGGATGAAAGAGATAGAGATGGAGCCTCCGGTTTCCCACCTAGAGAGCAACATAATGAAAGCACGGCAGCCCAAGGAAGACCTTCAGGGAATCCAACGCAAGGTTAAACCCTACGGCGCCACCTTTCCCGTCACCATCCCTACAGCAACTTACACCAGCCCCATTGTGCACACCACGATGGGTGGAAGGTCACGCCCTCCCACGTCCTCCATGCCTTGGACGACGGCTGCGCCCACGCTCCCGCTATTCTCAGCTGCCATGACTGCATCAATGATGTCGTCGCCAATGGCGACTATCATGAACCCGGCATATGCACCCTATACTCCCGTGACGCCTGGGAACCAACCATATATGCCATATTATCCCATGCACCCCTACGGTTACATGTATCAACCGACAGGCGCCAGTCGTACTCTTACCCCTATCCGTATATGTATCCTCCTGTGGCACCAATGGCAGGATGGGGGGGGACTGGCTCCTTCAGCAACTCAAGCCCCGGGACGCGCCTAGATGAGGTTCGAACCAGGCTGACCTATGATGCAACACCCGCGGACCCGTCGGCATTCCCGCGGAAATCGGTCAGACACAGCAGCCCGGGAACAGCCAACGCCCGGTTCGAACTGTTCAGCTGGAATGACAGGAAGAAAGCAATGAACGAGAAAACCCGAGATGAAGAAGAAGATGATCTCACTAAACCGTACCGTCCACCGGCTATGGTTACTTATTCGAAGTTAGCACCAAGAATCGCTAATGCAACCGCTCCCGAAGAATCTGAAGCTGTCCTCTACTGTGGGAAAGTTGACGGAACGGGGGATCCCGATGACCATCTAAGCATATTTGAAGCTGCAGGCGTTCCAAGGATTGGCCCATGCAAGCGTTCTGCCATATGTTTATACAAACTTTGGTCGGGGCAGCCAGAGTCTGGTGGGACAGTTTACCCCCCGGATCCATTGCAAATTGGAGAGAAATCGTGCAAGGATTCTCCCAGCAATTCAGTCAGCAGAAGAGACATACAAAGTAAGAGACGAAGTCATGCATATTCGACAACGAGATAATGAACGGTAGAAAGCTTTATCGTAAGGTTCAATAGAGAGAGATTGCAGATCCCGGGTCTCACTGAAGAATTGGCATGCACGGCATTCACCATGGGAGTAAACGACGACGGCCTGTTAAGGAAACTACACGGCCCGAAAGGATACCCCAGACTATGGACGAAATGATGACCATAGCAAAGGCATATGTGAAACAAGAAAAATCTATAGCCATGAACCATGCAGTACGAAAGAAGCAAGAATCCGCTAAAGTTTCTGATTCCCACGACAACAAGGACCACCGAGGCAGTCGAAATCGAGGAAGAACAGAGTCATCTAGCCAACCTTATTCCAGGAAAGATCGGAAAGACGACAGGCGGGACGATCGCCGAAGATCTGACAGGCCCCCGCGACACCTTCACAGGTAAAGGGGAAAGCCAATCAAGGCCCAGGCAGGAATACCCTGATCTGACAAAAACGCCGTCCCAAATACTGGAGTCTGAAGATTTGAGGCTCAATGCCCCGAAGCCACTCAAAGACTCACCATCACAAGACAAGTCCAAGTACTGCTCCTACCATAAAGGCGCCGGGCACGACACGGATGATTGTTTCCGATTGAGAAGACAAATTGAGTACTTCGTCAAATCTGGAAAATTGGCCCACCTACTGAAGGATGTAAAGCCAGGACCCTCATCGGAGGCGGCGACAAGGCCTCAGGTAAAAAACCGTGGGAAATCAACATGGTCCGGTAGAACCCAGGTTCAGCAAGAAACGAACGTTCGAGCGCTTTGAGCCGTGGATGGAAGCGGTCATGACGGTTCCACCGCATTACAAAGTATTAAGTATGGAAGCCCTGGTAATAGCTGCCGCCGTCGGCGACTACAGCATGAGAAGAATACTCGTGGACACTGGAAGCTCTGAAGATTTAATATACGAGCCCTGTTTTCGAAGAATGCGGCCAGAAGACCAGAAAATGCTGGAACCAGCCCGCGGCCCGGTAAGAGGATTCACAGGTGAAAGCGTAGAGCCCTTGGGACAGCTCACGTTTCCGGTCACCATAGGGGACGGCCGCAGAGAAAGAACCATACTTGTTACCTTCCTGGTGATTCCGGCAGATTCCCAGTACAATATGATCATCGGCCGCTACACGCTGGGCCGAATAGACGCTTTAGTCTCAACGGCTAGAGGGTTTCTAATGTTCCCGACCCCCCAAGGGGTAGCAACCGTGTCAGGCGACAAAGTTTGTTCAACAATCGAGCAGAAGCCGTGCCACCAAGCTCCCTCGGGGCTCAGGGGTCCAGAGAGATGGGTTCTGAATGCCGAGCACCCAGAACAGACAGTATTGATTGGCGACACCTTGTCACCATCAGCCACAGAAAAACTGAGCAGGTGTTGAAGAAGAACCTGGATGTTTTTGCATTCAAACACGCAGACATGACAGGAATCTCCAGATTAAAGGCAGAACACAAGCTGTCCACCTTCCCGTCAGTCAAGCCAATAGCACAAAAAAAGAAGAAGCATGGCCCCGGATAGAAGAGCCGCGGTGGTTCAAGAGGTAAAAAAACTAGAAGAGGCAGGCATTTTGCGGAAAACCAAATATCACACCTGGGTGGCAAACCCAGTGATGGTGCGGAAGCATGACGGAACATGGCGCATGTGCGTCGATTACAAAGACCTCAATAAGGCTTGCCCGAAAGATGCATACCCGTTGCCCTGAGATTGACCTCAAGGTGGATTCCCTCTCGCCGTTTAAGTTCAAATGCTTCCTGGACGCGTATAAAGGTTACCACCAAATCAAGATGGCCAGGGAAGACGAAGACAAGACAGCATTTCATACCGACGCGGGCATCTACTGTTACACTAAGATGCCCTTCGGGTTGAAAAATGCTGGAGCGACATATCAAAGGTTGATGGATCAAGCGTTTGAAGGCCAGATCGGAAGGAACCTGGGAGGTTTATGTCGACGACTTAGTCATCAAAAGCAGCAACGAGAATACTTGATCGCGGACATCGAGGAAACTTTCAAGAAGCTCCGCAAGTACAACATTAAACTGAATCCGGGTAAGTGTTCGTTTGGGGTTGAAGAGGGGAAGTTTCTGGGAGTAGTAGTCACTAAAGACGGCTTCCGGGTAAACCCAGAGAAGGTGTCAGCAATTGTCAACATGCCATCACCTAAAACACTGAAAGAAGCACAGACCTTGAATGGACGACTGGCAGCCATAAATCGTTTCTTAGCGCGGCACGCGGAGCGATCCTTGCCGTTCATATCTACACTGAAAGACTGCCTCAACAAAAATAAGTTCAAATGGACCGGCAGAAGCAGAGAAAGCCTTCCAAGAGATGAAAACGTTCGTGAGCAACTTACCCCACGCTCACGGCCCCCAAGCAAGACGAGGTGCTGAAGATGTATCTGGCCGCAGGCATTCACGCGGTTAGCGCCGTCCTCCTGGTAAGAGAGAAGCGGGTTCAAACTCCCATTTATTACATCAGCCGGGTACTCGCGGATCCGGAAACCAGGTACCCAATGTTGGAAAAATTGGTCCTGGCCCTGGTTCACTCATCTCGCCGGTTGCGCCGCTATTTCCAGGCACACAAAGTCGAAGTGCTAACCAATTTCCAGATAGCACAAGTAATAAACAAACCGGAAGTATCAGGAAGACTCGCCAAATGGGCAATTGAATTGGGAGCACTGGATATAGTCTTTAAAAAACGAACCTCTGTGAAGGGACAAGTCATCGCTGACTTCATAACAGAAATCCCGCAGGACAGGAGATACCGGAAATAAGCAACGGGTCACCCCAGGGAGAAGAAGTGGATGAGCCAGCATGGCAACTGTATACTGACGGCTCATCAAACAGCAAGGGGGCAGGAGCCGGCCTCTTACTGGTCAGTCCAGATGGGGCCAGATTCCTGTATGCCCTACGGTTCGAATTTGAGTGCTCCAATAACCAGTCCGAATACGAAGCACTCTTGGCAGGCATGAGGATGGCTCTATCGCTTGGGGCAAAGAAAGTGGATGCCCACGTCGACTCTCTCTTGGTGAATAACCAGGTTAATGAATCATACGAAGTCTGGGACGACACACTGTCAAAGTACTTAGAGAAGACGAAAGATTTGATGTCAAAGTTCCAGAAGATAACATTGATACATGTCCGGCGGCACCGAAACGACATAGCGGACGCCCTCAGCAAGTTGGCATCATCAGGTACTAAGGAAGACGTTCACATCGAGACCCTCAAGCACCCGTCTACCCAGGAGGCAACAGTACATAGTGTACACGGCGGCGGAAGTCTGTTGGATGACACCGATACAACAATATCTGGAACACGGCATACTCCCTGAAAGCAAAGGGGAAGCCCTGAAAGTCCGCACCAAAGCCGTACAATATGAAATACAAAACGGTGTCTTGTACAGGAAGTCTTACTTGGTCCGTCCTTGCGGTGTGTGTCCCCGTCAGAAGCAAAATTCCTGGTCGAAGAAATCCACGCGGGCACCTGCGGTATACACGCCGGACCAAGAGCAGTGGTAGCCAAGTTAACAAATGCAGGATACTATTGGCCGGGTATGCATAACATGGCAGTAGAAATACTACAGAAGTGCATCAGTTGTCAGAGGTACGCCCCACATACTCTCCGGCCTAAAAATGACTTGATTCCCGTAACGGCGGCCTGGCCGTTTCAAAAGTGGGGGGTAGACTTGGTGGGACCATTCCCCCCGGCACCGGGAAAGCTAAAATATCTGGTGGTTGCTATTGACTACTTCACGAAATAGGTCGAAGCAAAGCCGTTATCCAAGATCGAAGCAGTAAACATCAAGAAGTTCCTATGGGAACACATCGTGTGCAGGTTTGGAGTCCCACTTGATGGGATCAAGAGAAGACTGGACGCCGAAGGCAAGTCCTGGGTCGACCAATTGCCACACGTCCTGTGGGCTCACGAACCATGCCAAAAAACAAGTACCGGCGAAACACCGTTCAGTTTAACATACGGATCGGAAGCAATGATACCAGTAGAAGCCATGGTCCCGTCACAACGAAGAAGCAACGGCGGCGAAGACAACGAGCAGCTGCTACGTGAGAACCTTGAACGGCTTGAAGAACGCCGCGATACGGCCTGCATCAACGAAGCCAGGTACAAGAGACTGTTGGAAAAATACTACAACAAACGGGTACTTGAGAGATCTTTCAAGGTTGGAGAACTGGTGATGCGAGACAATGAAGCAAGCAGATCTCAACCCCAAGGCAAGTTGGGTCCAAACTGGGAAGGGCCGTATGAAATAGCAGAAGTGCTGGGAAAAGGGGCCTACTCCTTGAAACAACTCACAGGGGAACCCATCCCGCGCACTTGGAACGCCGCCCAGCTCAAAAAATGTTATGTTTAGTTCAAACTAAGAACATTTCCTCTCCAGTACATTTACTATTACCTGTGTCATAGTCGACCTGTTGGTCCTCACAGCCTATTTGTATTTTTCGTTTTCTAGTACATTTAGCGTTAACTGTGCCATAGTCGACCTGTTGGTCCTCACAGCCTATTTGTATTTTTTATTTAATAAGACGCCTATCACGGCCACTTTTCATTAGCAAACAGTTGCATTAATTATCATATTACGGGGATGGACACTACAAAAAACGAAACTCCCCCAAGGTAGGTGGCAGGACTAAAATCCTTTGCCATAACATAAACAGCCTACCATCAAAAGCGCTATACAAAAATAAGCAAATAAAAAGCCATACGCGGCCAAATTGCTACTACTAAAACCGGCCCGTGTCATATGCGGCCGTCCAGCATGGCTACTACCTCTGCAGGGGTATGTAGCAGATCACCGTCTGTAGCATAATCAGGAAGTATCAAGTACTGATTAAAGTGCACGACACCCCCTTCCTCACCAGGGTTCTCCGGGAATGCTTCCGGCATCAAAGGAGCCTCACCTACGGCTGGCACGTCTGGAACAGGGTCCTCAACACCCACAACTTCCAGTTCGTCATCAGGACTGGTATGTGCTCAGGAGAGTTCACCAATGGAACCGGAGCGTTGAACAAGCTCCTTGGGCCCCTGGAGTATGTCAATCCATACTTATTTGGAGGAACAAAGCCAGCAGTTCTGGCATTATACTCCTCCATAGCCGCACGTCTCTCGTCCATCTCGTCGGCCCACCTTCTGAGCATTTTAAGACCTTCAGCAGCGTCTAGCTCACGAAGGAGCTCAATCAGAGAGACTTGGTGGGAAGCCATAAATAGATACAGTGAAATGATACCTTTTTTGGAAAAATTTCGAGTGGAAGATTTGATAAAGAACCTGACTTATATACATGGGTCCAGAAGATCAAGGGTCAATGTCAGTAAATATCGTTATTAATTCACTGACACACGCCGTCAAATCTATGACACATGGCAGTCGTGACGTCACGCAATGATGACTCTCAATTAATAGACGTCTGATGATGGCTGTCTAATCAACATTAATGAAGCATACAGACCAGCTGGAAAACACTAAGGGAAACCAAAAGTTTTTCATTAATACGATGACTACATAGTCTTAATTACATCATAATATTACTTAACACACAAACTACGATTACATTAATTAGAGGTGACATCATCCCCATCAGAAGAATCACTCAAGTATGGTTCCAACTCCACCCGCAGGGATGACACTCCCTCGTCACCAACCTTGCTACTCAAACGACCCAGGGCCTCCAAAGAGTCTGAACTCAAGGCTTGTAGACTATCAGCAACCCGGGTAGGCAAAGCCTTTTCCTGAGCAGTAGGGGGAGGAAGTTTCTTTCCAGCCAGACCCACTTGATTACCATAGGCCAGCCCATCATGATAACCGGCCTCCATGGCCACGTCATAGAAGGCGTTCAATCTGTCCTGATACTCAGCGCTGCCCCGGACATACCGCCACGAAGCAGGGATGCCCCGGCTTACCAGCCAATCCCTCTCTTGACTCATCACACCCAACTTCAATTGAAGGTTGTCCACCTGGGACCGTAGTGAGTCCGCAGCATTTACGGCTTGATCTGAGCGATCATTGGCGGCAGTTAATTGTTTATGGCAGTCAGCTAAACTTTTGAGGGTTTCGTCCCTCTGCTCCTCAGCACGGCGAATCCGGGACTCATATGTCTCAACCTCAGCAGCCATCAGATTATATCTTTCCAGATTGGCCTGGTTACTGGCTATAGTGTTCTTAGCAGCCTCCAAGTCTTTCTCCAGAGTCTTGATGCTGGCTTCATAGCGAAACAAATGCTGATTCAACTTATCCTCCCGTCGACGCCACTCAAGCTTCTCATCAGTATGGTTCGTCACCATCCGTTCGCGGTCACCCTCAGCCTTTTCAACGGCTATCTGCTGGGCGACCACCTCCACCTCTTTATCAGCAATAAGCTTCAACAACCGTTCATTCTCCAATACCATTAACCTCTGCTTCTCCCGGAGATCGACAAGATATACTAAATCTGCACGCCACGGCGAAGCACTTCGTATACCGACGATGTTGTACCGGCACCAGACACCATGGCGTTTTCAGCAAGCTGAGCGTTGTCTAACCCCTGTAGATAATACTTCTCAGCTGGGGGAAAGGCGAATTCAGCCCAATGCCTTACCACGTCCGGATGAATGAGCCGGGTGGTGTCAGCAACATTCCACCCGGGCACATATTTGACCGGCTTCAAGGACGGCCGCCAGTTTATGCCTGGTAAATACGTGTTCGGTGGCATGGGCCCGGGATAAGAGGAAGATTCTTCACCCTGCTGGACGCCTGTCCGAAAACCCCCTGGGAACTTAATAGGATGATGTTGAACATCCTTCAGAAGCTGGGAAAAACTCTGATGGGAGAGGCCACGGGGCGCCGCAATAGTATTTGCTACAGAGTATACAGGCTTTGTAGACGGCGGAATTGACACAGTAGGCATAGCAACAGTAAGGCTCACAGGTATGGTGGGGGGAGGACTTGTAGATACAGCAGCAGACGTCGCAACAGCAGATGCGATAGTCGTCGCAACAGTAGACGATGGGGTCGTCATCATGGATGGGGAAACAATGACGTCACTACCATCCTTGACGGTAGCTTGACCAGCAGAAACAGGCGGGGACTCCACGGACAAACCTTCATCAACCTGGTTGTCCCCGGATTCAATCCTTTCACCTACACATAAACAAACAGACATGACTACCTGGATGAATGCACGAAGAAAACAGCACAAGGACAGATAGGCAGGGACACTTACCCAGGATTTTCTCCTTAGCTTCCCTCAGCTGCTGCCTCTTGGCCAGTAATCCCTCAGCATCAAGACCAGCGGTAGCTTTCCGTTTCTTGTGTTTCTTTCCTGCCACATCTGTCGAAGGCGGCGCAACGTTCAACGGATCTGGGTCTATGGGAGCTTCTTTGTCACCGCCCAGCCCAGAAGTTCCTGCAACATCGGTTGACACGGCCGCCGTTGGGACATAAAACTTGGCCACAGTCTGGCTCAAAACATCCAAATCTTGCGCGCCAAGGGGACGGTCATATTCTGTAAGTAACGGAGCAGCAGCAGGATCAAGCACATCGAAATATTGCCAACCTTCCTGGTCCTCACGACGATACTCAGGAAATACCGTATCATCCAACCATAGTCGGCTCATGCCCACAGCCACCATGGCTCGTTCCGGTATATGAGTACACTCGGTTGGATTATTAGTCAGGGCAACATACAAGGGATCTTTCTCGTATACCGCCGGAGCGGGGCACAAATCTGCGAGCTTGGTTTTGCCCTCCGGATACCTAATCGGAGCGTTCTCCGGAAATACACGAGCATCAATATAGAAAAATTTCCTCCTCCACTCTTTATCCCTCACACTCTGCAGGAAGTTCTCTATACAGGACAAGACCCCGGGTCGACGATCAAAGGTAACGTACTCTCCTTTGAACTTCAGAACGTACAACGCACGGAAAATTTCCAGTTTGGGCGGCATACCCAAACCTAGAGCACAAAATTCAAAGTGACGAATCTTGATCATCCCCAGCGGATGAAGTTGAGAAACGTTGACCTCATAATACGAGAGTAAGTCACAAAGAAACTTCGTGGCAGGAAGACGGAAATGGGAAAAGGTGAAAAACTCGGCATACAGAGTCAGTTTCCCTTCCTTCAATGGGAAAGCAATATCGTCCTTACCCGGAAGTACAGGATTCCATTCAGACGGAATTTTGTAGTCGTTTAAGAAGGATTCAAGTACCGTTAACGACCACATGCAGTGAATCTCGGCAACACTCGTGACTGTGCGTGTAGAACCGGTCTTGGGAGCCATTTCAGGGGTAATAATCTATTGAGGGAAAAGCAGGAGTTTGCTAAGTAATGTGGATTATTCACCTTGAAGTGGCGAATTTATAACATAAATTACCAACGGTTGAAATTCAAAATTGAACCGCCAAACATCATTTCCCCTGACAATCGGATGTTCATAAACGGCTGATAGGACGTTTGAAATGACGCCTTGGCACGTGCACAAGTCATGCGGTACCAATCCCAATAAAGATTTTTTAAGTCACATTTATTCTTTATACATATGTTTATTGATTTTTTATCTTTACTATAAGTCTAGTAACGTTCACACGTTCACCTTACTAGACTGGGGGGACATGACGAGGTAGGGCCCAGTTTAACCAAGCTGGCCCACACCTACAACACGTCATACGGCCCAATGGGTAAGGCCCAATGGCCACACGCAATCCGGCATTGATTAATAACGAACATCTTTCAGAATGAAGAAAAGGGGTAAAGCATAACTGCCAGCCCGAAAAATATGAATATAAGCGATATGGCTTATCTCCAAGAAAAGTGGAACAATTAAAGAGAAGAGGGCGGTTACACATCATAGAAGGTTAAGAACTCCTCAATTATAAATAGGGACGCAGGTAAAACTTATTATTCATTCACAAACAATTCACAAACAATTCACACTTTACAATCGCTTAAAAGCCATACTTATTCTCACGCCGGAGGGTGGTCACAGGAAAACCCCCAATCCTGTGACGAGTCCTAACGGTGTTCTGTTTTGTAGCTAAACAGGCCCGTTCAATCAGGTCAGAAGAAGTTCCTTGTCTTATCCAGAAGACCAGTTCCCCTCAGGTACTTGTTTCTTCAGTACTATATGACTGTATGAGACAAAAAGGATTATACAAACCCCCCTTGTGTGTGTGTAGGGGGGGGGGGGGGGGGGGGGGATTTTATTATGTGAAAGATGTATTGTAAGCATACCGTGTATTTAGAATGTGACACGTAAATTTGAGGTGAAATTATGTGTGTCCAAAATCTCAAGTGGTTTCTATACTCAATTGTAGTCATTTGAACACATCAAATTATCACTCAATTAGTTTATGGGCAACGTGACTCGTTGTAATGTTAATTAGACATTACATGTAGTGCTTTGAACACAATAATCCCTCGTTTCACTCACATGTCAGATATGCACGTCTCTTATGATGATATGCAAGTCCTTTCTTCTTCAACTTTTGACTTCATGACCTTCCAATTTGGTCTGGGTAGCTGCTAAATGATCTTAGTACTTATTCCGATGTAGATTGGGGAGGGTGTTGATTTGGCGTTGTTCACCTATATTTGCGAGCAGGTGTTGGTTTCGGTTTCGTGTTGAGTCTTCCAGTCCCATCAAGTCATTAAAACAGCTTACGGTTTGTCGCTTTTTACGTAAGGAAAAATTAATTTCACATGTTCATTGTTGGATCTTTGAGATTTTCAAAGAACAAATTATAACCTAACAATATTCTGATATGAAAGGTGGTGGTTGTGATTAGATAGTTGTAATCGAATACATCAATATTCTTTTCAGATCACATAACAATACTATCAATAACCTATTAACCTTTCATACTTTTTTTATGACTAACCTCAAACTATTTTTATAGTAAAGATTTTTTGTTGTGTAACAATGGCCTATTAACAACTAACATATAAAATATGTAGATATGAGAACATGGATTAGAGCGAATAGATCATATAATAATTCTTTCTTATTGATGTCCATAGATGAGATACAAATGCCATTATTTATAGGGCATATACATTAATACTAAACTAATGGGGATGTGGGAGTTATGTATGTGGAAAGTCACCATAATGATGTATTTATAACACTCCCCTTGACTATCCACATGATGGATTACTATAGTATATTATTTTTTAATTAATACGCTTGGTGATGTTGCCTCGTTAAAAACCTTGCCAGGAAAACCCAGTGAGATAAAACCTCAGCTAAGGGAAAAAGAGTGCAACACGTATTTCTCCCCCTGATACTTCTGGATCAGGTGTGTTGCCTCGTTAAAAACCTTACTAAGAAAACCCGATGGGACAAAACTTAGTGAAGGGAAAAAGAGTGCAACGTGTCGAATACTCCCCCTCATTTTAATATGTATCATTTGAATGATGGTGTCGATCTTCTAAGAAAGTTGCTCAAAGTTTTGTAGTCAATGACTTGCGTTCTTGATCACTTGACGTGAAAATCTTTAAGTTGAATCATTGATGTATGATCTTCATTCCAGAATTTTAGTCCCTGCTCTCGTAAGTGCAATTCTTTAAGTTGAACTAATGTTGTCTCCTCTCGTAAATAAATGTCACAAGATCAACAAATGTGATGTGTTATATTCCCTGCATTTACATAACTAACCAAACTTGTTTGCATGGGTTAGTGAAATATAATCAAATATCGCTCATACCTGAAGTATTTGTTTAACTCATTCAGGTGTCTCCTCACTTGACATAGACTATATTATGATAATAAGTTCATGTGAAAGATATAATAATCATGCATAACTAGCAAGACATACTAATGTACATATATATATTTAACTATGGTACTTGTAGAGTGAAAATCTCTACTTTGGTAGGAGTTGAAATGAATAATTTTCCATATCAAGTAATTTGACAACCTTTAATGCACTTTAAATATGAGCTATAACCATTGTAAAATGTCCCACATCTTTTCAAGATATACTTTGATGGATTGGTAAATATATCATTATTACATATATACTCGAATTATAGGTCAAGCAACAAGTGCACTATGTCAAGGACTTTCAAAAAATCCTCCTTTTAAAAGTTCTACAGAGTCTCTCGATAATGCTCAGACATTATCACTGTAAACTGTGAGTGAACTTTTAAGAGAGAACTTTTGATAAAAGTTGGATAATACAATCAAATTTATGTTGCTCTATACAATCAAATTTATATTGCTCTTTATCGGGATATCTCATGAGATTTACAACACTCAACCCCTTTATTTTAGTCCATACATATTATATTACCTTTACATAATACTTCTTAAGGTATTGATATCAATGTTGCAGGCATCATCAATCCATCAAGGACTTTTCCATCTTGACCAATCACGTAATTGCATTAACTCTTCAATTGGAAGAACAATAACATCTATTTCTCCAATATATATTGTACCATTCTTATACATTGAAGTATCATAATCACCAGGTTCAGTTTATTACCTGTGGTGTATTGGTGCACAATAATTACATCCTACGATGTTTCGTATTACCTTTTAAGCACTCAGTTGCTTTAGGATACTCATGAGGAGTTCCACTTATATTCAATTCAATCATATAACAAACATAACGTATTCAGAATTGAATCTATTTATTTCGATCATAACGTTCTCGAGAACTTACGTTACAAGATTTTGACACATTAAATCCTTCATCGGGTATTTTCATGTAAACTTTCAGTGTCAAGTAAATCATGATATTTATTAAACGCATTTTCAGTTCTCTCTTTGTAGTACCAGACTAATAGCATGATGAAAAATCATTGTATCCACCACTGGAGAATGCGTCTCCTCATAATCAATTATGGGTCTTTGCGAAATTCTTGTGCCACCAATTTTACCTTATATCATTTTCTTTTCAAATGTTGATTCGCATAAAAGACCTTTTCATATCTATATGTTTTACAACTTTTGTTGTATGGACTAGTGGTCCAAAACTTTTCTTTTCAATAGAGAATTCAACTCTGCCATGTTTGCGTCTTTCCATTTTGGCCAATCATTTCTTTGTACTCATTCATAGGCAGATCTTAAATTTTGATCCTCATTTCAAGCGCTACATTACATAAAATTTATAACGACGTCGATTTTATTTTTGATTCCATACATTTTGTAGACATGATATTGTATAACGAGATCTCTTTATTTTCAGGTACCTGAGGTTCTTCTGGAACCATCATGTCTAATGTCTCTTCAGGAGACCTTTTTACTATAACCTCGACTTGACCATCTTTCTTACTTGCTCCAATTTCTCGAGGATTTTTATTCTTTGGAATCGACTAGTCTACCACGCTTTAGGCGTGCGGTAGGCTTATTACCAATATATGATTGTCCTTCCTGGATACTCATCTTAAATGGAGCATTAGCAGTTGGTATACGTGACTTGATTAGCTATTCATCATATTTAGGTTAGTTAATGCGTCTGGTAACTAATTCGCTAATCTCTGTGAATGAATTATCCTTTGAACTTCTGGTTCACATTTTTTAGTATGAAGATCAATGATATTTCATTCTAACTCATTTCTATTACCAACTGCCTTTTATCTCCCCCTGATGTTGGGAATGTTAATCCATTGAGATGGATATCAATTAACTGAGATGTAAACAAATCTCTTGTTGAAGGCTTTATAAATCATCATATATTCCCAATCACCTTTTAAGGTCCCATCTCTATGCGTCGTGGTGGATCAATTTCAATATATGTCGCACAACAAAAATCTTAGATGGGCAATATTTGGTTCTTGACCAAAAACCAACTATAATGGGGAGAAACTATTACCATGTATTGGCTTGATGTGAATAAATGTTACTGCATGTAAAATCAAATGTAAACATGTACTTTTGTTTTCATGATCATTGACATTGCAATCAATAGTAGACGTTTTAGTGATCATCTCAATGAAAGCAATATATGCATGAACATAAGCTATATGAAGTTCACCACTTATTCCAATGATCATTATTATCTTGGGAATTGATTAAATATGCCAATCTAGAATAATATGCTTGCTATCTTATTAGCCAAGCCATAATCAAGCAAACTTCAGGTTGCAAACTTGATAACCATTTAGACGATGCATCGATTATAAATACTAAATGGTATCACGTTAGAATGTATCCTTTAATCACTTCCAGAACATTTAAGATACTTACCTTACTTTATATGGCAAATTTATAATTTCCCTCGAGAGCAAACATTACATGCTACTTATCAGCTTGAAGGATTTTCTAGTTCTTTGTTATGTTCACATCATCATTGACCCGGTGTGGTCTAACCGGTCATGCCAATAATTATCATGATCCATAAACTTCTGGTTTATGATCGTAATGAATCTCTTGCACTTGTATGTTATGTGCACTTATGTTTGTATAATACAAATAGAGAACACGAGAGAACGGTGTATTCTCATTCAAACTATCAAGTTATATCACTTTTTTGTTTACTTTGTTCTCATATAACTATTTTCAAATTTTGCCACTTGTTGCGGCCATTCTTATTAACATGACCATCATTTCGTGTCTGATATTCGATCTCATTATTAACTTGGCTATTATTATAATCTTTGATGATTGATCACATTATGACCATCATTGCAATTTCTCAATTATCTCCATGATCATGACAATTTCAATTATTGTTATATAATCGCATTCACTTCAAGAAATTGGGTAAAACCAACCAAGCTTTATTATTTTATTGGACATAAGAATATAAAGTCATTTCAAACTTTTCATACCCTTTTAATGGTATTGCTACTTTAGGAGCGTATTTGAGGTATGACAAGTAAAATTCGTTCTATCTAATTTTCCTATATAAATTGAGAAGTAATTATATTTTCTCAATTACCATGATCATGAACTTTACACAGATCATTATATCATCACATTCACTTCAGGGAATGGATTACAACCACAAAACTTTCATGTTAGAATCAATACAACTTCCTTAGTTATGATCTTTAACCTTTATACCGATCATTTTTCATCACATTCACTTCAGGGAATGGATGAGAACTACACCATCTTTCATGGTGGTCGTTTCAAACCTTATATATTCTTTAATAATCTTGCTTCTTCAAGAGCATATTTTAAGGTTTGACAAATGGATATTGTTTTATTCAACCTATTCTTATAAATAATCTTCTCATCACATGATATAAATCGAGAAGTAGTTGTAGAACCAAGTCGTTATCCATCGGTCTAAAACCGTACAAGCTTTTCCATAGATTTATAATAAGCTTTGGAGAGTTTGACACTTTGAGTGTCATATTATAAATAAATCTTGATCACAATTCAATCATATAACTTGTGACAATATACCATAATGTTCTCTTTGATTTTCACTTTCCTTTAACATAGTAATATTCATCATTTGGATGCAAGTGGGAAATAAAACAAAATCAAAATCCCAATATACTCATACTTACTACATCCTTCGAAATAATTATATAAAAATCTTTATTCGTTTAGGGATAAAGATTTTATTATTTGGAGTATAAAACCACCCCGAAATGAAATAAGAAATACCAACCAATTTCATATCTATATTATTAGACGAAAAAATAACCAATATTTTAAAGATATTTTTTCAAGATTAGACATTATAAGTATCATATGAATTCAATATCGTGAAAATAAAATACCTTTTGATGTGATCAACGTAAAAACTTAAATTCTATCATAACTCCTCTTTTATATTTCTTTTCTATGGTTGTAACGAAACACGAAATGAAAACCAAAGTTCTCCAAATAAATAAAGCACAAACCCAAATATCTCATATCATTAAAAACAAAGGGAGTTTAAATAATATAATTGGTCATAATACAAATGTTCAGAAGATTTTATAAAATGGTAACCTATTTTAGAGTAAATTCATCATGTCTTTGTCACACCAAAATCATACTTATATAATCAATGAAGTGACAAGAACGTTATTTTTTAAGTTACATTTCTTATATAGTAAATTATGACATATAAATTAAAATCTTGTATGAAAAGTAAGATAATTATACATTTATGCATATTTGGAGATGGAATAGAATACAAAATTAATACAACTTTTTCAAATTATCAACCTTTTCAACCTCTATCATCAACGTTTTTGTTAAATTTCTTATTTGATACTAATGACATTTTTTAACAAATTAAAATCTTATATAAAAAGTAATAACCATAAAGAAATAATAAATATAAGCCTCAATTTAATCAAGATTGTATGAGTTACTACTATATGGCTTATGTTCTCTCTATAAAAAAACATCAATGAATAATGAATCTCAACATAACCCAAAATTGTATAAATTACAATATGGATTTTGTATGAGATAATGAATTAATTGAACCATATAAACTTACCATCGATAAGATGATCCAACCAAAAGCAACTCGTGCTGATAACGTGTTGTGTAACAATGGCCTATTAACAACTAACATATAAAATATGTAGATATGAGAACATGATTAGAGCGAATAGATCATATAATAATTCTTTCTTATTGATGTCCATAGATGAGATACAAATGCCACTATTTATAGGGGCATATACATTAATACTAAACTAATGGGGAGGTGGGAGTTATGTATGTGGAAAGTCACCATAATGATGTATTTATAACATTTTTGTATTTTTAAAATATATTAAGACCAAGAAAATCAACAAATGAGGACTACTTTTCCTTTATCCCACTTCAATCATTTCAAACATCTTATTATTTACACCCTAAGAATGTTCGTTGTTTATCTCGGTGACTACTAACGTGACTCTCAAGTAACCTGATCAGTGATCATAGCCTGCAAATCCAACACAAATAGCTTCTTCGCGCCGTGAGCTTGCTCACGTTGACTCGCGTGGGGCTGTCGTGTCGGGGTTCGCGTAGGGCTGTTGTGGCTGGGGGGTGAGCACCAGCGTTGAAAACCTTGCTCACTTCGGGTTGTTCACGTATCCACAACGGACAGCCTAATGTATATAACCACTGAAGAGTTACGATGCTTCTACTTGGTTAAAAGTTTTCAATTTATACATGTTCATATCTAGATTATACATAAAAGCTTCAAATAAAATACACCACCCTCTAAGAATGGGCAAAGTTGGTATTTCAATTTTCAAGTACATGGACAACCGACAAAAGTCTTTGCACAACTTACTGACCGACACTATTATACAACTTATCTTTGTTATATAAAAGGAAAAATGGAAATAAATAATTCAAACTATTGATTATTGACCAATAACAGTTCCAACTACGAAAATCACCAATATTGGTCTCAACTTTCGACATATTGGAAACCAAAGGACCCAAAACTAACGGAGGCTAACTCCGTTAGTGTGATGCTGACGTGGCATGCTTAGGTGGCAAGATGATCCTATTTGGCATCCTACGAGGCAAAATGATCCTACGTGGCAAAATGATCCTACATGGCATCCTATGTGGCATCCTACGTGGCATGCCACATCAGCATCACAGTAACGGAGTTAGCCTCCGTTAGTTTGGGTCCGTTGATTTCCAATATGTCGAAAGTTGGGACAAATATTGGTGATTTTCGTAGATGGGACTGTTATTGGCCAATAGTCAATAGTTAGAATTATTTATTTCCATTATTCCTTATATAAACTACCGTGACATTGTAGACGTGAAAGCTGAAACAATCAAACCTGAACGGCGCCTAGGGTTGGCTCAACGTTTTTGAAGGACCAAAGCAAACTAAAACATTGAAGCCCTTTTTAAAAAGACAAAAATCTTTGATATAAACCCTCCACCTTTCTCAAACTTAAGACCGCCAATAATAAACTTAAAAATTTTATAGCTGACGAAGTTAAAAAAATGGGGAAAATGGATTTTAATACTTCCGACTATTGCCTGTTGGCGAATATCACTCCAAACTTTCACTTTAGCCAGTAGCACTCCCAACTTTCAAATTAGTTTGTTCCATCACCCCCAAACTAACGGAGGTCTAACCTGGTTAGTCTTCGTGGCCAAAATGTAAAAAACCAAGTTGATACTTGGGATTGCTATTGGCCAAAGTGAAAGTTCAGAGTGATATCTGCAAATAGGCGATAGTTTGGGAGTAATTAAATCCATTTTCAAAAAAAAAAAACAAAACATTATATCTTGTCTGTGTATAAACTTTGAGATCAACTTTATTTTTTGTGGTTAATTTAATGCATAAACTTAGTTTTGTAGAAGAAAAAAAATCTACTATATGTATTTTTTTATAAAGGGGGCCCTATTTTAGGAGACTCCAAGCCTTAGCTTGGGTTAGCAACACTGTCGAGCCGACCCTACGGCACAGACGACATATTTTGTTCAAATTAGGTGAAACCGCACAGTTAGAGACTTGCGTAACACCGTCTTGATAGGCACTCATTGTTGACATCCTATTGCGAGAGAATTGAGCTATTGAGCCAGTGGTGTTTTCCGGCTAATGATAGGCGTTGGTGGTCCGGTAGAATCGGTCGAAAGAGGGAGTTGTTGTCGGTTTCGGAAAAAATGTGGTTGCGGTTGGTTAGGATGGTATGCCAATATACGATTATGGTGACAATGTGAATAAACTATATATGGATGTATACAAACATCAAGTCAGTCTTCTCCAATTCATAAGCGCTAACACTACTAAACAAATAAATATTAACAATTTAATTCGAAATCTATCGGTGAAAGTCATTACTGACAAGTATCTGTCGTTGAAGGTATGTCGGTAATATGGACCAGGGTAACTTTTTTATGTATAGCAAACTATTTTAACACATTTAATTCTATCTTTATATTGCACTTGCAAGGATTTGAACTCACAATATTACATTTTGTAAGGAAGACACCATACCACTAGAGACTAGATCAAATGGTCATGGGTATGGACCAGGGTAACTTATTTACCAAGATGAATTTGTCGATATAATATTTGATATTGAAGCCGGTCTAACTAGGAACACTAATACGGACGTTTGTCCTAATCTAGCATTTAATATTGTGCAAACCAAACATGACTATTTAACTCCTTTGTGAAAAGGGATCAAATGTGTTATTCAGGTAAAACAAGTTTGCGGGGTTGTAAAGGGATTGCAAGATATATCTTCTTAAAAGGCGTAAAGGGTGAGTTTTGGGCATCAATGCAAGGTGCTTAAAAGGTAAGAGCTTTTTGAAGCGAGACACACAATATAGAAATACATTTTTAGGGGTTTAAAACATGCTTTAGGCTTGTTTAGGATTAGTTTAGATTGACTATAGACTGTTTAGGATTGGTATAATTGTTTCAAACCTGTTCAGACAATTCTTAGCCGCAATTCCGTCGGAACTTGGCCTAAAAAATGTGTCTAATGGCCTGAGATTAGGACTTTTGAAGCGAAGCAAGAAAGTTGTGATAGTCCTAAAAAGTGGGCCTAGACGTGCACCTGAGTAGACTTTGACAACAGACAGATATCTTTTAAACGTGGGTTAATTAATGGAAATTAATATAAGAGAAAGACAAAGATCAAGTAAAGGTTTAAAGAAGAAAATGTTTAATTGTTTACTCATGTTCAAATCTCTTTGTAATCTTTATAATTATATCTTTTAACTAGATTTTAGCTTAGGAACCACTATAGGTCAACTGTAACAGTAACTCGAAATTTTATGTATTGTTCAGTTAAGTTATCTATTGTAAGAAATTATAAGGTTCTTTGTGTTCATCTTGCTCTTGATATCGGTCAAACTTGTATATTGCAAAACAAAACAAAGTTTTGATCAATTAATTGTTGGTGGTATTATAGTTTATTGAATATAACCTATTGATATATAAACATAGAACATATACAATATTATGTATTGGTTACATCCAAACATATAAATTTTTATGCAATAATTATAGGAAAATTGGATTCTAATAATCCAAGTTGTGACTCATTGACCAATAATAATCTATGCTTACAGTTTGATCAACGGCACGTTGATTGAGCAGCAGCTCGTAGACCACCTAAAAAGGAATATTTATTATTTGAGTCATATCCTGACATAAGAAGGTCGACATGATTATCTTTCACTAATGTTGCCAAGGGCAATCCTAGTGGTGTAATCATCGCATATTCACGCTCGGATTACATTTGAACTAATGAACTATACTCAATTTCACTTGTATGTTTCTCCATTACGTTCATAATCTTCATTGTGAGATAAATAGAAAGAGAATCAAGTACAAGTCAATGATCAGTATGCTATTGGAATTGCTCTTGACAACGAAAGTGAAAGAACCACAAGCACTATTGGTTAAGCTCTAAGCATGAATTATTATCGGCCTATAGGTCACTACTTGGATTATTAAGATCCAACTTTCACTACATTTAAAGTGTAATTACCATCAATGATACATACAATAAACGTAATTGTATATATTGTTCTCTCCAAATAAAAATGATTAGTATCATATGGGATTTACATTGTTTGTGTACAAAATTTGATCCAAATAATACTTTTTGATTAAATGGTTTACGTTTAAATCATTTACTTGGCATAAATGATTAGTGTGTGAACTTATCAAATCATATATAATTGGTGTTCATATGTAATGTGTTATGCACATACATCAATAGTGTTCACACACTAAGCATGTAAAGATTGATTTCCACTTTGTTGAAGAAGTTAGCAATGAATGAGCTTCAATAGTTATAGTCTTATAGACCAACTTGATAATGTTTCACCAAGCCACTTCCTAAGCCCAAACTTTTAACATTACGGTCAAACATTCATGTCTTTACACGTCCTTTAACTTTTGAAAGCGAACCAAAATGTGGTACATGAGTTGAATGTGCCGTACTAGTTAAAGTGAAACTTGTCTTCATCATCCACTATAAATGAGATAATTCGGCCAAAAGTAATTCCACGAAAATGTTCCAAAGTTGCGGCAAGTACACATACCATTTAACTTTTATATATTCGTGCATCTTCTTTAGAAAAGATTCACGCTTGTTAAAGCTTGATTTAAGCTTAAGATAGAACATAACTTAAATTGTCACTTTAGCTGTCATCCAAGGCATCAAGAATGTTAGGTTAAATGGATGAACTAATGAATATAAGTAAGCCTACTGAACAATGTATTCAAGTTTTGGGCCCATTCAAAAAGGTTTTTAACGAGTGGGATTCGTTTGGAGCGTCTTAACGTATAAAGTGAATACGTGCCAGGAAGTGTATACTCTTCTCAACACCAATCTGAGTGAGAATTGGGGTTAGGATGAATTCAAAACATGATAATATAGTATAATATAATGTTGTATAATTACTATTCATTTTAGTCACTATTCATTTAGGTTTATCTATTAATATAGTATAATATAATGTTGTGAACTGTTAATTTATTAAACAATCCATTAACTAAACAAGGAAAAAATTAATATGGAAAAAATTTAATTATTTATTTATTTATGACATTAAAAAACCCATTTGGGTAAATTATTTATGATAACTTATGAAAAAAATTAATTATTTATTTATTTATGACATTTATTCTAGCACAAAAAAATATATATCTTTGTTTGTTCTTCGGCCACAAAAATAGGCTTTTGTTCCTAGGACCACACTTGCACTTATGATAATGATAATTCACATCCTTGGACCACAATACCACTTGATAACTTTCTACAATTCTCATCAAAAGATAACAAATTATTGGGATCCACCAAACAAAGAGTGAACAAGGCTCATGACTAACTAAAAATCCCAATTAGTGAGTGAATCATGGTACAAAAGACCCCACAGGGGGGGGGGGGGGGGGGGGGGGGGGTTAGGTGGGGTGCGTAGAGGTTTGAACCGTGGTATTTGATGAGGTGTTGTCTTTTATTAATGAGAAATCATGCCATTGCTTGGTTACTTGAATGACTTTGATGTGCAATCATACAAGACAAACATGATTGTCATACATGTTTCTTAAGTCCATCTTTCTTAGCATTCACATTAAAATTTAAGAAAATCATATATAAAAATACGATTCCATCTTATACCTTATTTTTATACTTTATCTATATATTTGTAAGGAAAACTGAAGTGAGTTCTAATATTTAAGAAATATTAGAGCAAAACCTTACATTTTTATATATAAGAAATGAGATGTACAAGAACTTAAAAAATGAAAGATAAACTTAAGAAATTGTGAAGCTTAGTTAAATTATATGGATAAGGATAAATAATGGGATGTGAATACTCTTATACTTGTAATATATGCATACATATATGGGTCTTGTCTAGCAAGGGCGAAGGTTTTTGAGGGCCAGGGGGTGCCCCGGCCCCCCGCCGTTTTTTGGCGCAGTGATGGAATCTTGTGATTTTCGTAGGTAATTTTAATATGAATTGAGTCCGACTCCCACTGTTTTGATCTTCTGGCCCCTACTAATCGGAAAAAAATGAGTCCGGCCCTCGCCGATTCGATCTCCAAGCTTCGACACCGTTGTCTAGTGAAGTTTGGGCTATAAAAAGATGAGAATATACATTGTTATGTTGATGGCGATGGGTGATTGTGTAGTGGTGATGGCATGTGTAGCATAGCATAAACGAAGAGAAGAGGTAAAAGGGAGAAAAGGGGTGGATACATACGGGTATTTTAATCATTTCAATTACATTATATATATATAAAAGAAAAGACCTTTGCTGACGTGGCGTGCAATGGAGGCCTCAACCTTATGCCACGTGGCATCATAATGGAGAGTTTTTGGTGTTTTTAAATTGTTTCCTTTTTTAATTAAATTGAGTTATTTTAGGAAAAAAAAGAATTTAAAAATAAAAAATTTTCTCTCTCATATTTCCTCCCATAACTTTTAAACGTTTATATCTTTTATATACGGGATTTTTTAAAGAAAAAAATTACACCAAATTAACGAGCGTTTTATTATCTTTCCAACGAGTACCATAGTGTTATATAAAAAACGGAGAAAAAAATCGACTATTTTTTGTGGGGTTTCGTTCATACAGGAAAAAAAAACACACAAAGTGTTCATGTTATCACGTAAAATTAGATTTTGTGGGGAATATGAATTATTACTGAATAGAATACTACAAACATGCAATGATTGGAAGATTTTGTGGTTAGTTAACTTGAGCCATTTGTAATAGGTTATCACGTAAAATTAGATTTATCAACCCCGGACCTCCCGGGGTAATCATCTAGTAAATAATATAATAAATGGATGGGGTTGGTTGATGTAGCTCCGATTAAAATGAAAATGAAAACCACATGTAGTGTTTTGACAATTTTTAAACTAATGAAGTAACGGACTGTAATCATCATTATTTTCAACAAACTGTGGGGACGAAAAAATAAATTAACTTTTATTATATATATTGTATTTTGGTACTTGAAGACTTTCAAATTGTAGTTATCCACAATGTGGAAAAGTTTGTGGTGCATGAATGACTTGTTATATGTTATAATCCATACCTTGATATCGAATAAAATGTAGATAAAAATAAGCATGTCACAGAGATACATATGAATTTTTTTTAAACATAATATTGTAAAAGATAGATCGAAACAATAAATAAAGTGTTGTGACCTGACACATGGCATCATATTGTTGATTCAAAATGAAGTTAAAGAATTATAATAGCAGAGATGATGGTGGTAAAAGTGTAAGTATTTTTTTAAATAACCAAAAGTTGAGTAAAGATGAGGCGGCAAAAATGTAATTACTCTTTAAATAGCGAAAATTTATATATATAGTATAAATAACTAAGAGTCAAAGATGACCATCATCAAAAGACTTTTAGCCTATCTCATGAATCAAATGTGATTTAGACTTTCCTAGATACAGATGTGCATTCAAAAGTCACATGTAAGATTAGGTTTGTAATTATTTACATCAAAGAAAGACACTCCGGTACACGTTTTTCAAAGAGACCGTTAGCGATCCGACATAATTGGTACAATATATTCCGTTTAGAGTCGAGCCCCTTTTGATTCCGGCATTTTGCATTACAGCTAGGTTCGGTAGCAGTCTCATCCATGTGCTTATATGCCAGTCGCAATGATTATGTTTAAAGTTCTTAAACACAGGCACAACAATAGGCTTAACCCATTAATTTGAAAAGCTTAACTCTTTCAAGAGCTCAGATATTCGATAATTAACCCAACCCATAGCCTCAAGTCAAGGTTCCCGGTTCGTAAATCATAGTTACAAAAAATTGTGTTTAAGCTCGTTATATTACGTTAGTAGCTCCGTCCTTGTATTGTCAAATGAAACATAAAACATAGCTATTTATATGATATTGAAAACTAAATTGGTTATTCAAACAAATAAAGTAGAAAACTATGAATTATGAAAAATGTAGAAGTGATGATAATATGTAAAATGTAAGGACGTTTGTGAAATAAAATGATTGTTTTTAAAAAAGTAAATGTTTGCAGGTGTTGTCTAATTAAAGACATCTTAATAATCTAATCTTATTTTATAAATCAAATCAAATCAAATTAAATAAAATATAATCCAGATTGAACAGTTTTGTTGTAAACCACCTAGACTTTATCCAGACCGTCCGAAACTTACATAAATCACCAACAATAGTTGTAATTAGCAACACTCTTGAGGCCCATAAATAAGTTTCAAAAATCATACCAGACTATCAATGTCAATGTAACATTATCAAGTAGTAACAGTAAAAAGTTCTCACATACACATAGGGTTTGACCGATATGATTACGAGTGATGAAAAAAGTTCAAAATGTTACAACACAGTACAAACAAATGCACATAGTCGGGTGATATACACGCATACATTTACATATATATATGTATGCATGCATGTGTTATATATAATATATGGGAGAGAGATCGACCGTTTGTATGCTACATGAAGGTTTAGAGAGTACCATTTACACGAACATGATAAGGCGGGCCTCGGCAAAAGATTGGCTCATCAGGTGAAGAAGACGGTGCACGAGCCTCAGAATTTCGTTAGGATCATCTATAACGGCAGCAGCTAACAGCGTGTACTCACCCGGGACTAGAAAATACAAACAAAATGAATGTTTGATCTCTTCAAGAGGAGGAACATCCACCTTCATGCCACTTAAAGCACCTACCACAAATTTACAAAAAATAAAATATATAAATAAATAAATAAAGAGAGAGATAAGTCATTGTTACCAACCTAATAAGAGTGGTGTTCAAGGTCTTTTTTTATTTTACAGTTTTTAGGTCAAAACATTAGTAACGGTTTATGACCATTAAAAACTAAAACTAAAACCAAACCGAACTGTTACTAACAGTTGGGATTCACGGTTTTGGCTCATTAGGCCTTTATAGTAAAATAAAAAACACATAAATCACAGCCAAAAAAAGAAGCGATATTGTTCCAACATTCAAAACTTAAAAAGGTGGACTTCAGATACTCCATTGTTGAGCAAGGCCTAATCATGTGTATACATCTTAAAATAATCGAAGGCACAAGAAAACATATTCCAAAATCGTACTGTCCGGTTTGGTGTTTTCCGACCGGTTTTGAGTGTAAACCATTAACCAAACTGTTTAGGTGACCAGTTCGGGTGATTTCAAACCGAACCCCCAGTTAATATTCTATTAGAAGACTAGAAGTTATAGCCTTACCAGACCATAGCACAGCAGAATTGGTGCCTTCAATGCAGTTTTCACCAGCTACATCTCTGCATGTAATACTAAGATTCATACTGATAGAATCCTTTGTGTTATTCCGGACCAAAACCTCCATCGGCGTCATGTCATGTGCCAGTACATCACTGCTAGAGTTTACTTCTTTAACAAGCCTGAAACTGAAGGTCAAAGGATCTGGTAGTAAAACATCCATGATTGATGTCTGAAGGGCTGCTTGTGTCGCATCTTTAATATGCAACTCTCCTGAACTATTACGTCCCGAAACCCACCTAACCTTAATCTTTGAAATCAGCTTCCGTATATAAGCATTGAGTTCCGCTTTCTTCTTCTTTTCTGAGGCTTTACCACCATCCCCGTTTGACAGTGAATTGTTTGCAAGAAAAGAACCGTCAAGAACAGGTAGTTTAAAGTGTTCCAGCGGTATTAGTACTCTTGCACTATAATCTCGGTCTATTCTCGTTTTCGGGTAATCAAATTCTGAAGAATTTTCCTCACTCTCGAGCTGGACTGAGACACCTACCTCAAACACAACATCTGTTGGATTAGATAACTCAAGTTCAAGAAATCTTAGGCCCAGCTTCCTCTATAGGGATCAATTTTCACCAACCGATCAGCAGAACCGTTATCCAATGATTTATTTGATATCTCACCCACGTGAGCAGGGATCTCCATTGACAACAAACGAGCTTTCACAAACGATAAACCCTGCAAAACGCACACGTTTAAGGGAGTCACAAGGCGCCGACCAGGTGGCACAACATTAACACTTTCTGCCAGCTCTTCTTGGTTCTCTGCAGGACCTGACATGGGAAACATGTAGCAGGGGTAAATACCAAAACTGTCAACTGTCATTCGTTTACTAATGAATGGGTAGACTTTGGAAATGTTTGCAAAAAAAGGAAATGGGTCAATTGGTTGAACATGACAAAAGTCACCTAAAGTTAAATTTGAAAGCAAACCTTCTATATATCATTTTATTTAAAAAATCAGATTCGCTTGTAATCGCATCAGATAAAACCAATATAAAAATTAAGGAACAGTATATATGCATACAACAACCATACCCAGTGAAATCCCACAAATAGTGAACTAAGGAATAGTATATATACTCACAAAATAAAGCCAATTTAGATAAACCAAGGATTAAAAGAAGTTCCGTCACTTCTCTACAACCACTTTCTTTAAAAATTAGTCAATTTCATCAGTTTTATGTTTTTATCTCAACGAGACATTATCGAATAAAAACATAACTAAAAGAACGGGTCAAATGAATCAAACACAGTGAAATTCACCCAAAACCCTGTTTTTGCCAGTCTAGGAAACTGTTTTACTCGTAAATCCAGATTAGTATCATAATAATATTGATTTTTTAGTCATAATTAATGCATCTATTATTTACTAAATAAAAAATAGAAGTGTTACAGGGTGAACCCGACTTGGACCATTTTTTACATATTATCCAACCCGCTTTCGTATTTGCCAATTCTATCGCTACTCTTGTGAAGAAAACATTACGTCATTAGACTAAAACTAGTAATAAACTAATAATTACCTGCATAATGGATCAATAACATTGGGCTGCTTGCATCCTTTAGCGGTCGTGTCACGTTAACGGATGTGCTCTTACTAGCAATGGCATCATGATCCACCAAGCCTAGCTGCCAAGCTTTCAAGGTGACTGGTATAGTCACTTCAGCACCAGGCTTTAATGGAAGAGCAGATTTCAATGCTTCATAGCCAATGGATATGACAGAATCTTGATTTTTCCTGATAACGATATATGTGCCTGCTCAACCGCCACTGTACCAGCATTAGCCACACTAATCCAAAGTTCACGAATCTCTCCTTCATACAATATAACAGCACCATCACCACCAACAATGTGTGAAACCAACAATGGCAGTGAAGGTACAACTGTAATGTTGGGCAAAGCTGTCGTTTTCAGCTTTCCGGACCCACAGCACCGAAAAGGATCTGAAATAACAAGCCCTTGTGCAGCTCCAAGGAGCAAATTGTCAACATCCTTGAAGAAATGCTCAGTAACTACACCAAAACAATGAACAAGGCATCCGGGGATATTCACAGGGCCCACTTTAGTTGGAATTCCTGATAAACTAATCACTTTAGAGGAATTAGGAGGGAGAGTAACACTGATTGGAAAAGCATCAAAATTTCCAGAATGCACAGAAAGATATATACTATTAACCAGCAACTCAAAGCCACAAGGGTTTGCTAATTCCACCAACACCTGCACTGGTTCTCCAATGACCCAAACAAGTTCTTGCTTACTGTTGTTGACTGAATCTCCTTTGCTGAATGGTGTATAAATAAAAGGCCCAGAAGGAGCTGATCCAGCCCACCAATCCTCTCTTCCAGGATTTCTTTTTATAATGTCCATCTGGGATGGACGCAAAGGAAGTGAATGCAACCTAGTTATTAAAAACGGTACTTAGTAATGATATCCACATAACAGAGATTGGCAGACTAAGTAAACCCTCGTTATCATATTTGTTACCGTGTAATGAGAAACAACTAGTTTTGTTAGATTAAGACTGGAATATCTAAAGAAAGAACACAGAGCAATACATGTGTTCAGACAAAAGATACAGAAACTTACATATGATCCATTTGCCTGCAAAAGTCAAAACACACCCACACATATATATGCATATATATGTGTGTCTATATATATATATATACCACAGACAAACATGTGTTATTGCTAGTTGATGCAGTTCACATCATATTTTCTCACATTCTTTCAACCATCAGATCCCACCAAATCAGATCAGTCATCAAATCAACATATGAAGCAGCCATTAGATGCCCCCTTGAAATAATTGTTCTTCCGCCTTTTTTTCTTTGTTAGCTTGACGTGACAATGAAAATTAAGCTTTCTGGTTTTGTTGGTCTTCAGGTTTTATATATGTTTGTTTTATGGTGGACTTCCTTGTTTTGTCTTAAATATGTTGTTTATGCTTTGGTGCAACCTACATTGCAGATTCATGGTCTATGACAGGGTATAATTTATCTTGTAGTTTTACCAGACTACAATGTGACTGTCTGGCTAGAGACAGTTCATTTGAGAACCACAAAAGACTTCACAACCAGAGAACTAATCTAGGCCCCTACATAACAAAATAAAAGAGCCAAGATTCCAAAATCCAAGTAATCACATGTAAATATATGGATGCACATTGCACACGCCTTCATTAACATTTAAATATACCCATGCAAATGTGCACGCCTTTATTCGCATGTGATGAAAAATTTATTCACATATGATTACTCAATCTTGGTCCTTTATTTTACTGATCTGAAGGCGATAATTGGTTCCCTGGTTCTTACATTTTGTGGTTCTTAAATCAACCTGTCTCATATGGCTATACATGTAGGTTAAGTTATTATGTTGACTTCATTCCTTGGTTTTGACTTACATCTGACTTGAAACTATCAGATTTCCTACATGCGCCTATTTTTCCTATCACTTTCAATTGGCCAGCCCTTAAACTCTATGTTTTAACTTTTAAGAGCTCGGAACAACTAACACAACTGAAAAGGGCAGACATAAACTATTAATTAAACATGCTTTATAGGTCTTGACTCTTGACTATTATCCAACTAGTTCTTTTTTGTAAAACTCCTAGCAAGTCACATACTAGTAGAGCGTACGTCATAACTCAAGCAGTAATCAAAGAAATAGAACTGGCTTGGTTTGTGTGTGTTAGTTTTCGGTATCTTTAATTCTTTATCAAATGGATATAAACGTTCGTATGTCTTTTTCCTCAAGATTAGTCAAAGAGCAAGTAGTCTTCTTAACTAGTCGATTATGATATCTGTTGTCCTGCCTCATTGAGGTGAGGGCTCCATGATTTCGGGTATTGGCTAATTTCAGAAAATATTCCAAGGAAAGAGCTTTGCCTAAATGACAGTGATGTTCTTAACGATCAAACAAGATACATGAGAAAACTTGGCAAGGTAACTATGCAATAGTTACTGAGCATGATATTGCCTTTTCAGTTAATGTCATTAGTTGATTTATAAGTAGTTCACTCGGCCGATATATCGGTGATATATCACCGATATCTCGGTTATCGGTCATCAACCGATATATTTGTACCGATATTTTGACCGATATTTTGTACCGATATTGGTCGATATTTGACCGATATTTTACCGATATATCACCGATATTCCCGATATTGGTGTTTTTCTTCTTAGTTCGATTTTTTCTAACCTCTTATAGTTGTTACTTGTTAGTACTGTTTTATGTCTTACTTGTTAATAATTAGTGTTAAATATTAGTGTGTTATGTCTTTGCAAGTTCCCACTTACTACAATTGTTAGTGTTTTGCAAGTTGTACAAAGTTAATTTGTTAATGGTAGGAGAGTATATTGAATTGTTAGTGTTAAATTGCTACATGTATGGATTTTGCATGATATAAAAATTGCCGATATCCCACCGCGATAACCTATATCTCAAATATCGGTCCTTCACCGATATCCGATATTTTACCGCATTAACTGCTTAGGTTGATTAATCTTTTCTCCATGCAAGTTTTACAAAAGTCAAAAATCTCCATAGAGCACCAATACATGGTATTGCATATTTTGATCCTCGCATTTGAGTATAAGATATTTGATGCTGATAACGCAAGTTGCTTTGACCTTGGAATAAGGCTCATTACTGTTTCTTCTTCACAGAGAATCTTGTCATGGGATGGTGACAAGCAGGACTTGTTCACTTGAGAAAATGAGAACCTAGTTTTGGAGTACCAAGTCATCGTGTGTAAAAGTGAATTAGTTAACTTGGGCTAGTTCTGCTTCAAACGACGGGTACTTTTTATTGAAAATGTAATGCAGTAATGAGGTCCTAAACACATTTCCAAGAACCAAAATGTTCATGAGCTAAACAAACATAATGTGGTTGATTTCCATCTTGTTCGTGAAAATGGCTTGGCACTTTTCATGAGCTCTTAGTAATAAGCTAGTTTTAATATGCTCCAACAACCAATAGTGTACGTCTTGATGAGCCCATTATAGATCATATGGTGCCAAATTAAGAGTGCTATTAAGCATTAAAATTCAAACTGTGGTATGGGGTTTAGTATTTCAGCCCATTAATTTATTATGTACTCTAGTTTTATTGACCTCAATAATAATTTCTTTTTCAAACTTGCATGATACAATGAGGATGAGATGCTCATCTGTAAGAGCAAGTTTAAGATACTTGTGTTACTACCTTACGAGTTACTCAAGCAGCATTATACATGTATATCACAACCTAGGAAAAAGACGTCTGCCGCTGCAGGTCTAGAAGAGACACTGACTAACTAGAAGGCCAAAAGTTATTTATCTTAAGGCATCACCATACCTAATATCAGAACCTAAAAGCTAAAATCAGCGAGTAGGCAAGCGGTCAGAGGATTCTTAGCTAAAGCATCAAACTGATATGGGAATTAACCATCCTATGTTGCGAATATCAGTTTACAATCTCAAATAGAATATGGGCAGTGTTTCTATCAGATTTAGTTAACTTTCAGGAAATTAGCATTCCCAACAACCATCAAACAAAAGGTACCTATCATATATCACGTGAGCTGTCTCAATTTCACAAATAGAAGACTATGACCGCCAAGAAAACCAACCATTGCCTATAACTGAACAATGAAATTCATTTAATGCAACTTACCTCACAAAAGGTAAAGCGGGATCAGCACAATGAGTTCCAGAAGGAAGTCTTTCAGCTGCATTGTTGAGTGCACTTGCAAGCCCATTTTGACCTGAAGGTGTTATTAGAGGATAGTAAGATCTTAATAGACGTGCCGCTGCACTCCATGCAGCAAGAGGATCTCCAGCACGAACAGCTGACAGAAGTATCTCCTTTAGTACAACCATCTGCAAGGTGCTCCATTGTGACTCAAATAAAGATACTACTGAGTGATGATGCATCTTTCCACTGTCAGCAATGGATGACCCGACATCCTTACATGAAAAATAAAGTGTGATTACGTAATATTCTTGTTTATTTAAAAAGAATAACCAAAGCAGAGTAAATACTCACATTGAAAACAGAGTATTTGGGAATGGAAGCTCTACTTTGAACACGATAAGCTTTTGTAGTCAGGGCCAGCACTTGCATGGCACTAATAGCAGCCAAATTGTTTTCTTGCTGCAAATATAACTGAGCTACCTGCCTGGAGAAAAAGGCAGCTTTCCTATGATAACCAAGAGTTCCATATAAACGGGCTATCTCAATGTATAATATCAGTCTATCACTTGCATCAATTAAAGATTTTGCTCCATCTGCTGCAGCAGTCAAAAGCTCCACTACATCCTTAGCCAGCTCACGCCTGAAACACAAAAAAAAACTGGGTAGATACACAAAAACCAGTAACCATGATTTCAGAAAGATGGTAGAAGAAGAAACAAAAAAAAACTAGGAAGTTAATAGTAATAAAGGAAACAGGGGTAAATGAATTCCGAAAAGAAAAAACCAAGAAAGACTGATAAACAAAGATAAATAATAACTTTGAAATGACACAGTTCACAAAATAAACAAATCTGCCTCTTAACGAAGAAAACTTTGTATACCTTGTATACATATGATAAACTAGACTACCATACACAAAAACCTGTAACCAGGATTTCAGAAAGATGGTAGAAGAAGAAACAAAAAAAAAACTAGGAAGTTAATAGTAATAAAGGAAGCAGGGGTAAATGAATTCCGAAAAGAAAAAACCAAGAAAGAAACAGGAAAAAAAAAAAGATAAATAATAACTTTGAAATGACACAGTTCACAAAATAAACAAATCTGCCTCTTAACGAAGAAAACTTTGTATACCTTGTATACATATGATAAACTAGACTATCATACCAAACAGAGTTTGATGTCCTCACAGTCGTCACGAAACAAAACCTCAACAGGCATAATAACAAACAAGAAGTTTTGGAAATATACCTGCATAGAAATCTTGCCAATTTCAGAGTAGCTTCCAGTTCAAAGCTGAGGGGTGAGACCCTGCATGGAGTTGATCACTAGAATTAAATATAGGTATATTCATGAAAAGCTTAATGTGGATGTGCAAACAAACTTATTAACATCTTACTAACATAAAGTTTCTTAATAAACTAAAGTCTTAAACAAACTGCCACTATGAAATGATGACTATGCGGGCAAATAGCCAAATAGGTCGCTTCAGTTCAGCTATTTCAAATAGAATTCTATTCTATATATGTTGCATGACTTTCATTCCATCATACGTTAATCGTACATTTAAACAAAATATAAAATTAAGTCATGGTTCAACACGCCGCAAAGTGCGTTGGTTATAAAGCCTAGTTATTATTCAATAGAGCATAGAAGTATAGAAAATTCTAAATCGGGATTAATTTTACTTGTGTTATAAAGGGAGTATTAGTTCATGTGCATTATGTTAAAGATCTGACCAGTGTGTGTAATTTGAAAGGGTATACCTCTGAGCATTGTCTTGTGTAAATGACTTCCTGTAATGTACAATGACACTATTGTAACGATACTTGACCTCCTCCTCTATAACTGGGTCCTTATGAACTGCTTTATCCATCTTATAGCACAAAAAAAATGTTTAGTCAACATCAAGATAGACAAAGATCATAAATCTGTAAAGTAAATCTGAAAGGCGGATTAGTGGCACCATGAAAAGAAAAAGGACTTAAACAATCACATTTTTGGCATACCATAAAAGATGCGGATAGGATTACTACCATAGTACCATGCATCTCAGAAGGAAATTTACTAAAAACCAGAAATGAAAGACCTATACAATTTGACTAATTCAAACTCTAAACATAATTTCCCTGAGGTGTATATCATGTATTCATGAGGTTTAGAATTTCTAACAGTGTGGAAACATGTCTAATGCCATAACAAAATCAATGTTTGTTTCCTTGCATGGATTCTCCTGTAGCTATATATATATGATATCTTTTTCCTGACCCAAAAGAAGTTAATCCACCAAAATCCCTATAAATATACAATACACTTTTATTGCCTGCCATTACAACATGAAGCAAAGCCTAGGTTCATGTCTTCAAGATAATAAAGGCAAAACAATCATTTCCATATCACTGTAAGCCACATCATGAGAAGCATGAAAGGCAAGAAAAGCTTCTTTACAATAAAAAACTAAGTAGGTAAATCCTTATTTGAAACCAAGAATAAATAGGCCATCAGAATATTGTTACTATGGTAACAAGATGGATAATAGAAAGACCTACATAGTAGATACCGAATGTTTAAACATTATTTATGATATCTGTAAATTTGTAATAACTGATCCTTTCATATGCTTACCAACAAGGCACAAACACCACCTTCCATTGCGCCAGCATACCAAAAATAATCTCCGGTCAGCCTAGCAAGTTCTAAAGCAGTAGAATAATGGTTATTGGCATCAACAGGTGATCCAGCTAGTAAACAATAATCACCGATTGTTTTCTGTGCTCTGCCAAGTCTTCTCTTTTTCGCTTTAATCACCTGAAACAATTGATCAAGTTGGTAAAGTTATAAATCTCAAAGCATGCACTTGAAACTAAGGATTTAGCAATTATTTAATCAGGACACCTAAAACATAAACCTCCTCTGAGCTGAGACTGGCTTGAGAATCTAAAGGTGTCTTTAGAATGGTCCCACCAGATTCTGCTTGAAGAACCCACTTTTCAAACTCCATTAAAAGTGAAGCTGCAATGTCTTGCATCATTGTTTGCAAGTGAATTTCCTGAGTCCGCTGGTCTGCAGGAGGAAACAAAGCCAACTTATTTCCTCTGTCCTTCACATCCGCTAGCTACAATATAAGATAACAAAAACTCTGGTAAGCCATCTTACTAGGACCCTAGGAATATTTTAAGGGTAAAATATGCCAGCATTTTGCAATAACTTACTGATCACAAATCAATAAAAACCTTTGAAATAGATTAAAACAAAACCAGATTAAGTTCACCCTTAGCAATAAATACTATTTTGATTTATGTTTCAAGTTGCAACTTCTGTCATTTTCAGACGTCTTGGGAATGAACATAAATTGTGTTACAGCACAAGAAAAACTTTCTCTAGGTTTTGTGTTACATCTAATATGTAGAAGATCTGGAGCAAGAAAAACAAGAACCAAGTGTTGATTGCATTCTATTTTAATGTTCTCCAATTTGGTAATGCACCTCGAGCAAACAAAACACACAACAATGCAAATTCGAATCACAAAATACATGTATATGCAAGTAAATATAAACACATCCTACTCTTTAACACCAATCAAACTCTACAAGAAGCTGCATGTAACCTACGCCACATGCCTGCTCCTCCTCAGCCGTAAAATCATATGGAAAATGATCTTCGGGCCACTCATTTCAACAATGAACTTCTTTGGGGTCTAAAGCCTCCAAATATTGTGAAACTTAATCATTAACCTGGCTCCAGAAGTTACTTGACTAATCTTTTTAACTCTGTTTTCTTTCCAGTTCCCATAGATATCCAGACAAACATTGATGCACATTTAAGACTTAGCCACTCCAAATCAACTCTTCCACATGCACCAAAATGCTTAAGTCGGTCTTGGTTTTAAAAAGCGCGCTTAAGCGCGAAGCGCATCTAGGCGCCAATCTATGCGCCTTATGTAACACTAGGCGAGTATCGTACGAAAAGCGCGAAAAGCACGCTTTTTTGGCCAAAAAAGAGCGCTTTTCGTACACAAGGTGTTTTTGTGCTTAAAATTGTTATACATGTAGCTAAAAATGTTGTACATTTAAGTTAAATCATATATAAACCTTATTTGTATCTATATTTTTGGTAAATGATGCTAAAAACCTATAACATATATAAAAAAATTATATATATTCGTCTTACGCCTTGCGTACGAAAAGCCCACCGCTTTTGCGCTTTGCGCCTCGGTTTTAGACATCGTCACTTTTGTGCGCTTTGCGCTTTTTAAAACAAGAAGTCGGTCCAGCATCCATATCCTCTTGGTGTCTTAGTCTTACATATTAAAAGTTGATGCTTTTCAACTATAATAGCAATTAAGTTGTCAATATATCCCCAATTAGTTGCCTAAACTATGAGAAACAATAGGCATCGCAGCATGACTGCATCCTATCAGCACCAAAAAACTTAAGTCGGTAGTCTTAGCAATAGCATCTAAACAATGCAGTTATCAACATATCCCAATTAGTTAACTAAACCATGAGACCAACAACAAAGTGTCAAAAGGATTTTTATAGCGTACGTAACTTTGATTTCCTTCCTGCGTAATTTTCATTTGTTATTTCCTTCATGCGTAATTATGATTTTCCATGATGTGTAGTTCTCGGTTGATATTTCCTTCCAGCGTAATTTTTATTTGTTATTTCCTTCACGCGTAATTATGATTTTCCATGATGAGTAATTCTTAGTTGATATTTCCTTTGTGTGTAATTCCTTTTTACACTTTGTCACGTTAAGACTCCTTTGTACATTAACCTACCCCTACATATTGGCGCAAATAGAAGTCCACATGATCTAATTGCATAAGAAACCTAATAACTAACAACTAAACCCTAAACTACTGTCGTAAAACTCCTCCTCCTTAGTCGGTCAACTCGGACCGAGTTTGACTTAAAATCAAGTAAGCACAATTCCTATAGCTATAACAATATTAAAAATAAACATCATTTTTACAAATAATAATAAAACCATAACAAACTGAAAAACACACACATTAAAGTACAAAAAATAGTTTCACACTTTCACATATAAATACTGGAGCAAATAAAAGTGCACAAGATCTAATTGCATAAGAAACCTAGTCACTCAAGAATCAATCAAAAGCAGTCAACCTCAGTCACAATCGGACCTAGTCCGTCAACTAGGGCTGAGTTTGACTTAAAATAAACTAAACACACCTATATAATAATAATAATAATAATAATAATAATAATAATAATAATAATAATAATAATAATAATAATACTAATGAACGAATATCATTTTCTGAAAAAAGTGACTTATCAGTTTTTAAAACACTTCAGTATTTGAACTCGTATCTTCTTTATTTATATCGATAATAACGCATTCCTTTATAAACAACAACAACAACAATAACAATAATAATAAGAAACAACCTGAGAATCAGAAGGAGAGAAAGCAAAACAGCGGTGAACAACAGAGGAAGCATAAGGTCTACAGGCAAGAGTAAACTGATGGACAACGGAATCGAGATCAGGAGCAGAAGGACAATAACAGATACCAATAACACCATGAATCTTCCGATTGGACTGGAAATCTTCCCAAGGACTAGGGGGAGATCCGCCAATAGTAAACTTAAAGCGAAGGTTACCGGTGTCCCAGGGTTGGTTAGAGAAGGGAGACTTTTGGTGTTCGGTGTAGAAGGAAGTGATGGAAGAGAGTTCGATGGTGTGGTGAGGTGAGAGCATGGAGGCGTATTTACGGAAGAGGTGGTGGTGGATGGGTCCGATTGGGATCACTGCCATCCGGATCGTGGAGCTCGTGCCGATGCTCACGTCTGGCTCCATTGTGGTTTGGTGGTTTGGTTTGAAAGTAGATCGGTTGAGGTGTTTGAGGGTTTATAAAGGGGGGATAATTTGTTGGAAGGAAATGAGTGTTGTATGGTTTTATTGGTAGTGGAGAGTGGTGTGGGGGCTTCAGTTGGAAACTAGATCGGTTGCGGAATTGGGGGTGTTTGGGGTTTGGTAAAGGGCGGATGATCTGTTTAGGAAAAAATGAGTATAAATAATATTGATTTTAGAACAAAAAGATATTGTATTTCGGGTACTTTTAAGCAATGTTTTCAGAACCGGACCGGACATTGAACCGGTTGTTTCACCGGTTCACTGGTCGAACCGGTCGGACCGGATTTAAGAACCGGATGATTTTATAATTACTTTAATAATTTTAATATATGGTACAAACATTAATATTACAATTTTGTTGTCCACGTAATATATAAATAGCACAAAATCAAAATGCAAGTATTTGGTAACATCAAATGAGTTTCTTAATTTGTTCAAATTTTAATATTAACTAGTGATTTACCCGCCGCGCGTTGCGGCGGCGCGTGACGGGTGGTACTTCGTGTTACACGTGACGCGTTAACCGTCGTGTTGTGTTAAGATAAAATACCATACATCGCAAACGGAAATGATTGAATAAAGCAGTCACCGTATTAGAAAATATATCGTATACTAAGAGTGTAACATAGAAAACAAAAGTGTCATACGATTGCTTACCATCGAAAGCAAGGACTGAAACTGTGGAACAAAAACAATTTTGATCAATTACTTCGCAATAATAACATTTCAAGAAGTAAAATGTATGCTTCAAATTGGTATTGTCGATTTCTGTAGGGATCATTTTGCAATTAACAGAAAGATGATAAAACATCTATAATGTTGTTCAAAAAAGCATCTAGATGAGCCATTCATTCCAGCCAATATCACCAGCAACAACCTAGAAAACATCTACGTATTCTAAACCCCACTATTATAAAGTGAGTTCATTTAACCCATTTGTTTCTTACACCAAGCCATTAAACACCACCCATATATAAAGCTATAAACCACTTACCCATCTATTTCAACACACATATACACTGCCAAGAGGGAGAGGATCGATAGAGAGAGACTGGAGAAAGTGGAAGGAGGAAAGAGGGAGGAACAGCGGCGGAGCGCCACCGCATGTGGCGGCGCGTGTTCCCCTTACGGCGCGTGCGTCACATGAACCCATCAATCGGAGGGGGATTCTTATAGTGATGAAGGTTTACCTGGCTGAGAAGGCGATAACACCACGACGACCCTGTCAAACAGCCGCTACCACCGCGTCCCAGACATGACGTTGACACCATCTCCGACAAATCGTTCGCGCCGTCACTTTGTCATTTAGAAATAAGATCCAAAAGCTGTAGAAGCGGAGGCAAGGAAAACCCCAAAGCTAACGTGCACAGAACTTGAACCGTGTGGTGTTGTTGGGTGGAAACAGACGATGTAGAAAGAGGGTAAAGACGGAGAAAGGAGATGTTCACAGGCGAGCAAAATAGGCTTTTGATTTTGTTTTTAGTGAGAGAGAAAGACATAGATGAAAGGTGGATAAAGTATAAAACAAAGAACTTTTGTGGTGACAGTGTAAAAAGCAAGAAAAAGACTGGCGCAAACCATGATTCAAAATGTTATATATAATAATATCAAAATCCAGATGGATGATTTTTGAAAAGTCAAAATGCATATGAACTTTTATTGGGAAGATTGCATCTTTAACTTTTTATTGATACAAGGAAAGTGTACTTATTTATTTTTCAATTTCTTTTCTATCTCTCTAGTCTATTCTTCTTCCCAACTCCTCTCTCTCTCTATACAGTTCATCAGTCATCGCAAACATCATCATTTTTTTCCAAGCTCTTATTAGAACAGATCAAACTAAGAATAATAAAGTTCAGTTTCGGTATTCGAACAAGGTAGGAACAGATGTGGAGATCGCCTTCAACCTGAGATTTTCTTTTACAATCGGAGATCACCTTCAACGGTGAGATTTTCGACCGGTCCAACCGCAAAAACCCACCGAATACCCGGTTTTCCGGCCCGACCGCCGGTCCGTCCGGCCCAACCACCGGTCCACTGCAGAGGCGGTCCTGTCTATCAACCCGGACCGGCCGAGGTCCCGTTTTCCGGTCCGACCGGTCCGACCGGCCGGTCCGGTCCGGTTCTGAGAACACTGCTTTTAAGTTTTAATGAAGTTGCAAGTGTTGTCTTTTAACTAAGGGCTGTTTGGTAGCCTCTGAATGATCATTAAGATGCTACATCTGAATGGTTCATAGTCTCTTAATGATTAAGATGTAATCTTAAGTATGAATGGTTAAGGGAAAACATCTTAATGGTTGCCTCTTAACCATTCAGACTTAAGGTTACCTCTTAACCATTCAGAGGTTATAGACTATTAAGAGGTAGCCTCTGAATGGTCATTAAGAGACTACCAAACAACCCCTAAGGAAATTAGACTGAATGTTTTTTTTTTTTTTTTTGTTACTCTTTTATGTTTGGTGGTGTCCTTTAACCCTACACCGGTTAAATTTTAATGTTAGGTTTGACCATATGTGTCACACCCCAACTCGGACAGGTTGAAATGTCACTATTACAAATATCAAAACCAAACACAATCCATTTAAAAAGAAAATAGAATCCACACGACAACCGAGAGTCTCAAATCAAACCGAACGAAATCCTAAGTCTCAATTTATTTATTACTAAAATTAAACGAAAAGAAAAGTCTTGAACTTCATTTCTCTCTCACTCATCCCTGATTCCCCGGATTACCTGCGAACACATAAGACAACACAACAAACAAAATACGGCTGAGCCAAAATTGCCCAGTAACGGAGAAATCAACAGTTCATAAAAAGTACGGACGAAGGGAAAGAAATATGAAATCCCAACAACTATATTTTAAACTCGAACCCAAACCCAAACCCATACCGAAACAAATGTTGAACATAATCTATGAAGTAACCCCACACCCATTCGGGACAAATTCAAACGTAACGTAGCATATCGAAACAAAATCAGAATCATATCAGAATATATACGGATATCAAACTGCGTGACTATAGATAACAATAAATTAAGTCACATCAAACGGAAACCACCCTTGAGCCTAAACAAACTTACAAACTGGTACACAGATAGCTAGTCTATGCACCTATGAGATGGTGAGTGTGGCGTACACCCATTATTCCAGTCTCCACATAACAAACTCAAACTCAAAGCTAAGATCGATCTATACGCCTCTAGGGGCCAAGTGTTACACTAACACAATCTAGAAACGCCGTGAACTTTTATTACGCACTGTCACGATAAGTGCCATGTCGTTGACGCCCAAACGACATGTCAAAACAAACTGCTCAGGTGATCGAGTACAAAGAATAAGGTCCTGCAAATAACTTAAAGATAACGAAAATAATATTAACGGAAACATGCAACAATGATCACAAATTAATGGGCATATTGCATGCTACAACGAATTTGACAAACTTAATACGAATCTAAGACAATGAACGAACAGACAAAATCCGCACTACAAAGTGACGGACATGATGAAAGAAAATACTATGATGTCAAGAAAGAGAATCCGTACCTAAGTCGAGCACAACAAAAGCAAATCGTCTTCAACAGGTTTGCGGACCTAAGTATTGTATTTTCCTAAATTAGTTTTATGATTATTCAATCACGCTAGTGACTCGTTCTGGGTGAAATTCCCCCGGCAACTAAGAACTTCACTCTAACCCTTTTATATTAACCATCAACAAAGAACGCATTTGGTTTTTAGATATATAAATAATTGCCAAACCTTTATTTTACTTACGAAATTTGTATACGTTTTAAGAGAGAAAAAGAAAAAAAATATCAAGATTCGAACTATAGAACCCGATAACTAAAATGTGTGAGTATGTAGACTTAAATCTTCAAATTTATAAGAATCATATTAGTTTATTAGTTTATATATATATATACTAGCAAATAACCCGGGAGCTTCCCGGGAGTGAATCTCACGTATTTTACGTAAAAGATTAAAATAAAATATAATATAAATAATATGGATTTGTTATAGAATAGTTATACTGTTCCAGTTAACATGCCAAATACCCTACAACATTTTATATGTCAAATATTTATGGTGCTATCAATAATGTATGATGTACAACATGAATGAGTATGGAAAATACAAAACCAATCAATGAGGGGTAAAAGATGTGCTTATAACAGTGTGATAAACAGAAAAGCAGTAAATCAGAATTGAAAAAACTGGTTAAAAGTAGGAAGTTGTAGTGAAAGATACCTAGGGAATCATCGTTAGATCAAGTTGTCTATGATAACAAACTTGATAGTTCAAAAGTTTAGACTTCAAAATATTAACATACTAACAACAAAAGACGAACATATTGTACTTAACATATTATGTTATGTAGAGATGTTCTAATTATTATAAACAGCAAGGAGACCTTCACTTTTGTAGTATTTCAGTCGATATCTGGCACCATTGCGTATTCCAAGTTTGTGCATACATGTTGTCCACTTACAAACTGCAAATCTCACCTGATTTCCTGATGCTTCTGCTCGAATCTTTTCCTTAATGATATTTCCATCACCAAACTTGATTTGTAGTTCTGCTCCATTAACAAAGTCAGCCTTTTGAGAAAACCATATTGGAAATCGCTGCCATAAGTATCGAGTAAAATTTAAGATTAGAATATAAAGTTGTTCAAATAATGTTAATTGAAAGTATGTAAAGATTAAAAAGAGTTTGAAGTTTACAAATTTATGCGTAAGTTGTTTAACAACTGTTTGATCATCATCAGCAGTATTCAAAGTAAGATCAGCAGCATTTGTATCTTCATTAAGAGCAAGAGGCTTAGAATTTTCTTCAACAGCAGGGTCATGTTGTTCAATTGCCGGGTGATTGACTGGAATATGATCATCTGAAAGAAAAGCAGCATTATCAGATTCAATAGGATCTACAGGAGGGTGATGGTGTTGAATTGCATGATCATATTCTTCAACAGTAACATCATGTTCTTCAACAGCAGGAAGGTTGGTATGAAAATCATCATCAGCATCAGATTCATCACTATAAATGTAGATTATTTCATCTGCAGTTGTCAAATGATGTTTAAAAAAAATGTCAATAGGATATTGTGTAATAGAATGAAAATTATTAACAGTATTGTAATTAAAATGTTGAATGTGTCATAATATTTTCGCTGTCCGATGTAATGAAGATATAAAATTATGATTAATGAACATATAATATAAGTAAAGTAATGACAATATATAATAGTTACTAAATGAAAAAATTACAGAAAAACATTTGATTAAACATTAAAAAATAAGATTGTTAATAGAACACTACCTTGTATGTTTGAATCATTGTCATTAGGTGGAAGACCTTTGCCATCTTGAAGGAACAGTTCTACAGTGAATGTAGTTTGTTTAATCTTTTTGAAAACTAATGAAACTCCAATTTGCAAGTTTAAATCTTCAAAAAGTTGCTTCCATCCGTCAGTGATATTCAAATCTGTGAAGCTCATTTTCACTCCGACTAACCATTTTGCAGTTCCAAAGCGGATAGTAAACGGTTTATGAAGATTGTTAATTTGAACATGGTGTTTAAGGTGTTCAGATGTTGAAATCTGTAAAAATAAATTATAAAAAATTATAAAAATAATGTGGAAATTAATGTATAAATAAATGTAAATCAGTTTATATAACTAAGGAGATATAATTTTTTACCATGCATTCTGTCTGAGTTGTGAACGTTATGTGGAAGATGTCTGCTGGGTGTTGAAGTATGTCTTTTTCTTATAATGTCAATTTTAAAATCTACGCCATCAATGAACTTCAAAATAATCAAATCTCCAAGCTTAATGTTCAAAGCAGTTGCAGCGTTTTTCCAACCACCAGTGAAGTAACTGTTGAGAAATAAATTGCCCTGTCAAGTCACGCAAAACATCCAACAAATCCAAAAACGTAACCTTCCCATTCCCATCAGAATCATAAACCTCAAATATATCTGCAAGCAAACAAAATCATATAACCATTCATCTACATTACAACTCAACAAAAAGTATAAAAGCAACCACACATAATTTTGCACAATATCGAAAAATAAATACATGAAAAAGCAAATCTAATTACACGTAATTATACATAATATCTGCAATTATTATTACTATTCTCAATTAACTGAATCTCATTTAAAACCTCAATTTTCTTCCTAACAATAGGAAAAAAATTCTCAAGAACAGTTGAATTGATTAAAGATAAAAAAACCCAACAACTAATCAAGAATTGAATATTTACCTGCAATATATTAATTGGATGTACGAATCATTCAGGTATAGCCTCTCGGTAAGTTTATGATCTGTCCTGCAAACCAATTAAAGCACATAAAAACAATTTAGATCTCATGATAAAAAAAAAAAGCACACCAGAAATACACTTAAACACGACACCATAACCTTCAATAAAGAAGTCTATAAAGCAGTGACAATTGAGCAGCGCTAAACACAACCTATGAAGAAATCGACATCCCTAAACCTGTAAAAAGCCAAAAACGTGGAGCATTTACAAAGTTTAGATCTTACTCACATAAAGCGTGTTATGTTATCTATGTTCCTAAAATAATAGATAAAACACTATACAATCTTAAAATCACATTAACAAATCAGTGAAAAAATATAAAACATAGTAACGAAAACTGTAGATCATTCAGTTATGAGAGAGCAACATTGACTTCTTAATCAAGTTCCTAAGTGTCGCTTCTTTCCATCCATTCAAGAATGCAGGAAAAATGAAAATGATGCTCGTATTTGGTGATCATTTTTGGATTTTCTTCATCATATTCTGCACAAAAGGAAAAACTTAAGTTTTCCCAGCGTCATAAAACAATCAATCTGACAACTAATGATGGCTCAAAAAGAGCTTAACTAATTACTTACCTTCAAGACATGTAGGACACTCCTCTGGGAAACAAAAGGCGTGTTTGACTTTTTTAGTTCATCAGACTTATCCAGCACAACATCAAATTCTTCTGTTGCAACAGATTCCATAGGTTCCTTAGCTACATTTTCACCACTATCAATAGGCTCAGAATTATTTATTTGCACAGGGGAATGATTCTTATAGGCAGAGTCCTCTCGGTTTTTGGTGGAGCTTGAGGATTTGCATCATATGGTACAGGTGGTGGTGGGTGCCTGTAGGTGTCTGGTATAGACGTATCCAGATTTGTATCAACTAAAAATCCTGTTGGAATAACGGCAGCTGCACTACTTCGGACTGATAGCAGCTGGCGGTCCTCAGGTACTACTGGATACTGCATAATCAATGGAGTTAAAACATTGAAATCAAAACGGCTAATAAACTTAGATACAATCACAGAACTGAAAGTCGAAAAAACTTCACTGACATGATGGTTCCATTCCACTGGGTAAAGAACAGCAGGAGCCCATTTTTACTGATTAATGATTATTTCATTGGTTTCTGTTATCAAATCAAAAGAAAAACATTCCTTAGGCACCTAAACCTTATTCCACCAGATCATTCATCATGTAAACAATTTAGATCATTCAGCTTATAACAGTTAACAAAAGTGAGGACAAAAAAATCATACTCCTGATGAATGATAAAAAAATTAAACAAAAAAAACACATGTGTCGATCATTCAGATCAGGATGATTCAAACAGCTTTCGTGAATCGAATAAGCTGATATCACATCCGGCGGCCACAACCCATCAGGCAAATTTCTTCAAAATTAATAAACAATATATGTAACTGTCTAATCAAATCATGCATCATTCGAAGCAAAATTATGCCATAGCATAACCTCATACTACAATAATTAACAATTCAAATAAAATCCGAGTATAATTAAAGGTAAATAAGACGGAAAAACAATACAAAAATATACTAACCCATAGATTCGACGCTTCTGGAGGTTTTGCCATTTGTTAACAAACAACCTATACTGTGTGTGTGTACGGACACCTGAAACACGCAGTAAAAGTGCTTTGAATTGGAGATTAAAACAACAATAGTTACAAACAAAATTAAATTTAGAATCGCTTATTTAAGCCAAAAATGAAGCAAAAAAAAAAGATACAAAAAAAAAAGATGACGGATAGATTGAGAATTCCTTGAAGTAGTAGGCGAAGTTAGGATCATCAATACGGCCTTTGGATGAAAGTTAGTTAGATTCTCAAGCTCCTACAATAGTCATAACACACACATCAACATAAACCTGTAACATACCATAAGAAATTATTGGCAAAAAACAGAGATAATATTAATATACTAACCCATAGATTCGACGCTTCTGAATCTTGACGGCAGCCCACCTTTCTCCGCGGCCGTTAAAAACCGTTCCTCTGCCAGGGCTGGTGACAACGATTCTTCTGTTGCAACAGATTCGGTAGCTTTGTAATAAAATCAAAGAGACCACCTTAACGAATTATGAAAAGCTAAGTGTTGCCATGCTTGTAATGACTAAGAGAGCCAAGCTTAATATCAATCCTCTACTTATGCGGTGACGTTGTGGTTGTACTGAGCACCAGCTCGGCAGCCATAGTTGTGTCCGAAATACATGACTTGATTGATCTCATAACCACAGTCTTAATTGATCAAATGGTACTCTGCAAACCAAACCAATTATGTTGTATTCTTGATGACTATAAGCTTGTGAATATTACAAAAGATATAGATTAAAGGAGTCTCAAGTGCAGCTCTTAAGTTAAATAATTAAATAGCCATACGGCTTGAATATATATTTAAAATCTTAGATCCAACCAAATTTACTAAAACATAATCCATCATACCGTTAAAAAATAATTGATTAAATTTGATGAAAACATGAAAAAGAACCTATATAGAGGAAATCCCGTCCCAACAACACCAACGGCATTCTCTTGATTTGGTAATTTCCACACTGAAAAAAAAATTAAATATAAAATTAATTGTGATAAAGTAAAAAAATTAGGGTACCAAAATCTACTTAGCGTGGAAAAATCCAGTCCTACCAAATAATCAAAATCTGGTCTCTATACGCTATCTATGTAACTGCTGTTTCTTACAAAAGTTCAACAGTTGAAGCTGCAACCATGAGCCGTAAGCCCTTAATGCTCTGTAAAATGAACCCCTGCAAGCTACACAATTACATATGTTTAAACAAAGGTGTGGTTGCTTTAGACTAACCTGTCTTAAGAAACGCTTCTACTGCCACAGTGAACCTAGCTGATTTCCGCTCCGGTTAGAGGTAGAACTTGATCAGCTTTCTTCTGCTTTAGAAGAAGAAAGGCAGAGAAAGAATGCCATCAGTTACTTGGATGTTTTCAGAATCAAAGAGATTAGACTTGCGTTTTTTGCTGGAGCTGGTCTTCAGGTACATGGGCTGGTCGGGCAACGGGTTAAAATGAATGGTCGGTTCAGAATGATCAGTTATTTGGCACATGTTGAAACGGGCTAGGTTGGGTTGACCTGAAATGCATTTTGTCCAAAATTTTTATTTTTTATGAATAATTAGTGACGAAAGCTATCTATTTCTGGATCCGACCCATTCATAAATACACGGGTTGAGACCGCCATCTATCTATTTCACGTAGTTAATCAGGTCTGATTTTTAATTCTGAAACCACTTGTTGATATGCAGGCGTTCCAACAATTCACAGGGATCAACACCGTAATGTATTACAGTCCAACAATAGTTCAAATGGCTGGTTTCCAGTCAAACCAATTAGCCCTTTTACTCTCCTTAATTGTAGCATTAATGAATGCTGGGGTAACGTCGTCGGAATCCACCTCATCGACCATTCTGGCCGCCGGAAGTTAGCCTTAAGCAGCTTATTTGGTGTAATTCTCTCCTTAATTCTCCTCTCAGTTTCGTTCTTCCTTGCATCATCAGGTTTTGCTAATGTTGGCTGGATCGCGGTTCTTGGGCTAACCCTATATATTGCCTTTTTTGCACCGGTATGGGTCCGGTTCCATGGACCGTGAACTCTGAAATATATCCAGAATCATATAGAGGAACTTGTAGTGAATGTCAGCTACTGTGAACTGGATTTCAAATTTGATTGTAGCGCAAAGTTTCCTTTCGGTTGCTGATGCTGTTGGGACCGATTGGACCTTTATGATTTTGGCTGGGATTGCTGTCGCCGCGTTTGTGTTCGTGTATGTGTTTGTACCCGAGACCAAAGGGTTGACGTTCGATGAAGTTGAAAGGATTTGGAAGGAGAGAGCTTGGGGTAGCCTCTATGGCTCTATCATCACTGTCCCTAAATCTGTTATTTTTGCCCGATCAGATTTTAACTTTGTTCAAGTATTCACATTCTTTATTGTGGACGATATTTAACAATTGATCCTGATAAATCATAGCCGGTTTTTGTCTACCATCACTGCAATTCATTATACATATATTCATATGAAAATTCAATTAGGCATTTCTACAAACACTTAATATGCATTCTAAACAATCAAATCCAATCAAAACATATTAACATACCTCGAAACCGAATCCGAAGAAGCCAAATCAAAACCAGCAGACTGCTTCTGCTGAACATTAACATTAACATACTCCGCCGCAACCGGCGTAGAACTCGCCTGCACACCAGCAGCAGCAACAACAACTGGAGGAAACCGCAGCAACATAAGCCACATCATCCTGAACAACCTGAACCTTCTGCTGCACACTCATCATAATTTCATCATCACCGCCTTTAAATAACATTGTACCAGTAAAGACGCCATATTAACATTAGTTAACATAGAATAACATAATAATCAAGTGTTTGTTTGTTTGTTACTATGTATAACAACACCTATGTATAACAACACAATCTTTAATAACTTCATACCCTAAAAGCAATATTCAATTGTCAGGCTTTATGTTTTCAGGTCTGCTATAGATAACGCATAGCGCCGACTATACCGTTCATAATAAAACAAACTCGGACTGCACTACTGAGGTTGGAACCTTCAAAAAGAGAATAATTCAATTACAAATTAACATTTATCTAATCACAAAGTTAGAAACATGAGTAAATAACTACGGATCAACAACGTCAAGCTTAATTATTATTATTATGTGCTTGCTAATTGTTCATGCATCACACATTCCACATCTTGCATCTAACAATACTTCTTTAACTTAAAGTCAAGTCTCATCAGAATTAGATGATAATAACATTTAAATAACATTAAAGGCACCATCACACATAAACAAACAGGATACAATAATGCAATAGTAGTTTAAAAACATCGAACTAATAAGTCATCGATTATATAAAAACACAGATCCGTAACTGACGGGAATCAAATTAATCGAAAAGAAAACAGTAGTAAATCATCAAAGGATAGATCATATAATATACCTAATGGAAGAGACTGTACATGATTAAAGGAAGATATGAAGTTGTGAAGCTTGTAGAAAATGTATAGGATTTTGGTAACGGCGATTTGAGGGAACAAAGGTAGGTCATGAATGATGAGAGAATTGGGAAGAAGAAGGAGAAAGAATGATTGAGAGATACACGGAGATAAAATTTAGGGTTTCAATCCTTTTTTTTTAATTGATTATAAAACCAAAAAAAATTAAAAACATCAAAACTTTAACATTAAGATGCCACGTGGCGATTTTAAGAGGGGATTGAATGAACCAATGGGACGCCACGTCAGCAAAAGGGCTTTGTTTTATATATATAATAAGATATATATATATATATATATATATATATAATTTACAATGATTTATTTAATACCTATTTCCATACATTAATTGACTATATAATTTACAATGATTTATTTAATACCTATTTCCATACATTAATTGACCACCCCACATTAATTGACTCACTAAATTAAAACACACACATAAACAACCAGAACACACATGAAAACCTTAGAACACACATGGAAACCTTAACATGTACACATGCACACACATAACCTCACATAACCTCATGTTCATGAATACACACAACTACACACACCTGCAACTTAATGGATACATACACACAAAGATTCGCACACATATTACGGACAATCGTTTATCATAACAACCGACCCAAATCTCTATCCTAGTCACCGGAGTCAACCCAAAGTCCGAAATTCTTTCGAAACAAAATACGAAATAAACAAAAAAAGGAACATATTTATAGAATAGATGATGGCAATGGTCGTGAGGTTCATACCTCAAAGACTGAATGATTCAGAAGCGGGAATGGCAATTGTATAACGGTAACGGTGGTATATGGATCGAAAATCAGATCGAAAACTTCGAAGGTGGTGCAGCGACAGTTTTCTAAGGCGGAGCGCGGGGCGCGGTGGTGGAAAGCTACGGCTTGACGGAAGGTGGTGATTTTAGCGAAACAAGAAATTGAATTTGAAATGTGATGAGGAAGATATTGATCACAAGGGTTTATAAAGGTTGATGGTTACAATAATTTCATAAATTTGCGTCCCGATTGTCGGTCAATTCGTTTTGAATCGTTCTAGATATTTAAAAGTTGAAAATGAGGATTTGCGGCAAGTTTGGAATGGAAGCAGTTGAATTGGTTATTACTTCCAAGTTCCAAATTTTCAAAATCTTATTAAATAAAAAAAAATCCATTAGTATCACGGTTGATAAAAAAAAATTCATTTTTTTTTAATATTACAAGATTAGTCTTTTTCTCTTGTGATGCACCAAATAGATATCTCTAGGGATTCATTTTTTTGCCGATCAAAAAAAAAGATATCTCTAGGGAGTTGGATAGTCTCAAAAACTAGTGTGGGGTTTTCAATACTTAAATCTTCTTAGAAATGAAGTGATCAATGTTGTTGTTTATTAACGTTGAACACAATTGATTATGTGTAATTATTATTAATACAATTATATTAACTAACAGGTTTACAATCACTTTAAAAAAAAACGAGCTAAACTTTTTTATAAAATCATTGGTTTTTTTTAATATTACAATATGCTTCTTATACGAAGGTGTTTTGGTCTTTTTTATTTTTTACTTTAAAAGGTATTATTAAATTAAAAAAAAATACATGATAAATAATTAAGGGGCTACCCTATAATAAAAGGAAGAAAATCATCCATCGTTATCACCCTCAATTTGTGAGGGCTTTTGTGGATACTGATGTGACAATGATTTCTACTTTAATTTTTTTTTATATCGTTTGCATTCTTTCTTGCTTTCAGTTATTTTATATCGTTTCACTATTTATTTTTTATTTTTTTGTTAAAGGAATAGGTGGTTTATACTGATTTTTTTATGTTGATTGTAGGGAACTACCCAAATTTCACTAAAGAAATGCCAGTCACAAGCTATCGTAAAAATTTAGTTTGTTCAAGGGGAAAAAAAGAGAAGTATTGGATTTAAGTAATCTCAACTATCAGTTATTGGGCCACCGGACCCAACTAACAAAATGTGTATTGTCAGTCCCATATTTTAACATGTTGTCCACGAACGGAAGTATCAAATATTGGCCAACAACGGTCACTATTGATGTGACATTCTTGCGTGTCAATATCCCTTTTCGTGCCAAATTCCGTCTTAGTATTATGTTCGTTTATTGTCTGTTGGTGGACAAATGTTTAAAGGCGGGACCGCCACAAATATTTTGTTAGTTTGGACTAGTGACAACCAATAGTTGATAGTTGGAATTATTTAACTCCAATACTCCAAAAGGGAAAGGTTTAATAGGCTTGAATTTTGTTTGGTGATTTCTTTTAGATAGGTGTTCACGACCTGTTTGTTAGTACCATGTTGGGCTTTTTTTATAGGTGTTCACAACCAGTTTGTTAGTACCTGAAGAGATAGGGAGCCTAATCTTGACGAGGCGGCATCCATATCCCTCTTTTCAACAATCTTGGGCGTTAACTGGTTTTGCCACCCCCGGAACCCAGTGGCGGAACTCAATCAGCACTTCATTTAATCTCGTCAACATCATTACTCCAGGAGAACAAACGCGCAGCGCCCAAGCGCGGAATATCCTTTCATAACCAGCTTTTTGGTACGAGGTACGGAAGATCAAGGATCAGGAGGATTCACTCGGATCTGGGACAGAGCATGCGCCAACCAAATGGCGACACGTGTCACAGTCAGTCCAACCACCGCTG
>JAUTDX010002352.1:0-54950 GCA_030844895.1 Ambrosia x helenae | reverse complement strand
GAAGTGGAGGTTTGAAATGGTTTACTGTAGGAAAAAAAATGAATTTAAAAGTGGTATGGTTGAAATGATGTAGCATGGTAAAGTAGCGGGCTTGGAATTCCAAACCAGCATGCACATTGTGAAAGCTCTTAGACCATCCCCATTGGTGTGAAAGATGGGTTGTTGGTCGTGGAAAACAACATAAAAATAGAAAACTCGGTAATAATCCCACAACCACCAACCAAGGGTTGCAAACCAACTAAAACCCCTACTAATTTAAATTACTTAAATAACTTGTTATATTAAAATTTATAAATAAAAATTAAATACACGGTATTTCTTAAATTTTTTTTTGTGAACATCCGATATAAATTTTATTAAAAACCGAGTTTGTTTAAAAAATATTTTTAGATAGAGTTGAGTTGAGAATGTGTGTTACAATTTTGAGTAAGGGTTGGGTTGTGTAAGTGAAGAGAGAGAAATTAGTTTTTTGTTTGAAAGTAGGGTTGTGTTTAGGGCAGTAAACGAACCAAACGAACACGAAAAAGGCCTTGTTCGTGTTTGTTTGTTAAGGAATTAATGTGTTCATGATTGTTCATGAACACTTACCAAACGAGATTTTTTGTTTATATTCGTTTTGTTAAGAAAATAACATGTTCACAAGCTGTTCATAAACAGTTACTGAATGAGATTTTTGTTCGTGTTTATTTTTATTTATTTGTTAAATTTAGGCGTCTGAAAAAAGTTAGCACAAACCAAACATAGATGAACATAAACGAACACATATAGGTATTAAACGAACAAAATCGAGCACAAACTAACAGATATTGAATTCCGAAAATTAGCATTTTACATCACTAACATTATCCGCCTAGAATATACTAATGCAATTACCCAAATATACTTGACCGAATCTTGATCACATAATGTCTTATAAAAACACAAAGATATCATATTAAACTTGAAATCCTCGTTTAATCCACCAAAAATATCATTAATCAAAATAGTTAAAGTAATAATAACATATGAGACACTAATATATATTAAAAAATCTACCACTGAGAAATTTTAAGTACTTAAGATAAAAATAAAAAAGTTAAAAACCCTAATGAACTATCGAAAAGAAAACAAACATAAACAAAAATGTTACCGAACTTCACGGACATAAATGAACAAACACGACCCCCTGTCCATGTTCTTTTGTTTAGCTAAACAAACGAATTTTTTGTTTGTTTTCGTTCATTTATTAACGAGTGAACACAAACGAACTTCACACTGTGAACTGTTCACTGAACGTTTGGTTTTGTTTACAACTCTAGTTGTGTTGTTTGTGAATGGAGATTTTCTTACATGTAAGAACTCCATATGTGTAAAAAATGTTATTTTTTTCCTTTCTCCTAAATTTGCACTATCAGTAAGCATATCATGGTGTTCCGTGAGTGATTCCAATTTGTTGGCCGTTCAAAAAAAAAATAAGCATGTTAAGTACCAGACATAATATTTGCTAATTAGTTATGTGAAATTAATACGTTATAGGTTATGAGGAATTTTCTATATTTACTTGCGTTGAATACACATTTTTAATGATTAGGATTATTTATAACTACACGATGTTTCTCCAAGAGAAGCATGTATTATTTTTTCTCTCATCTAGGTAATTTGCACCATGCTTAAACATTGCGCAATGTGTTACCAAGACATCATATTAGTTATGTGAATAATCTTCTATTAACGTTTGTGAGCATAATTAAAGACATACTTTTATCAGAATTGAAGAAAAAGAGCCTGACAAGCTGGTTGAGGATGTGAGGGTTTACTCCTTAAGGGAGGTTCTCGCACAGGGTCTCGAGTTCGAAACCCATTGGTGGCATAAATGCTCCATGTGGGTGTGGCCTATGGATGTGTTATTCCAGCTCTGCTTTTGGTGGGGTGCGGATTCGACACCCGGGTGGCTTGACTTTCGCAAAAAAAAAGGGTTAAAGCAAGCTAATGGGTTTCCAACAGTCTACAACACCTTTCAAAAAAAAAAAACAACATATGATATTGCCATTATCTAACACCAACAATACATCTGCTTCTTTATTGGATGAAGAACACTAAACATATATATTCCATCATTCCACTAAAATACAAGAGAAACACACCAAAAGGAGGGGAGGGGGATTAAGTTACCATTCTGTTCACCACACTTAATTATTTCTTATCTTCAATGATTAGCATAATCCACATTCATTTCTTTTTGTTGTACTGTCCTTGGGCTTCACCGTTTTTGTAGTTTGGCAGCGGAATTTTGCCTGCCTCAATAGCATTCACATCATGGACAAGGTTTTGGGGTAGGAACCTTCACTTCATCCACGTCTTACCTATGATTTTAGCGATCTTTTGAAATCGATCAGGGTCGTTATTGTATGTAACCAACGAGTTCTCAAACAACTTGTTTTGTTCCCACGTCCAACGTTAGAACTTGAAGCCATTTCTTCAATGCAGAGAAGCTAAAACACACAAGGTAATTAACTAATGAAAAATATGTTGAAAAGGATGTGTTTTTTGCCTATATTTTATAGAACAATCGAGTTCATATGAAAAGGTGCATGATGATCAGTGGTGTTCAACAATTTATTTTGTAACGGTTAAGGAGGTGTTGGATTCTTTCCGAAAAAGCAGTGGAAAAGGCCTAGTGACTCGCTAGGTTTAAGGGAAAATAAATAGATTGAGTGGCTGAGTCAAATTTGATTGTAAGGTAAAAACAACCATTGTTAATCAGTGGGCTCCATATACTCTTATTTGGCAAAAACGAGGCTGAATCACACCTAGCATGCAGTGGCTCCAATTTGCCATATAGTCCACTGGTATGCAACATGTTGAAGCATTCTATAAAATTTTGCATGTACATAGATATAGGTGAAGGGTCATCAAGTGAACCGTTAATTGAAAATGAATTGCAAATCGACACAATAGAGCCAGAGTAACCGCTAATTAGTTATTGTTTTTTTACACTTGGCTATCTGAACTTAGCCACTCATTTTGGGAAAATTGCATAAATGGTCATTTGACCAAAAAAAATTGCAAAAATAAACATACAATGCGTCTAAACAACAGGGACGAGACGCTTTTTGCGTCTACCAATCAGACGCTTACACGTGTAAACCCTTAGACCCTTAATTTTTAAGGTCTCTGCGTCTAATCTTTAGACGCGATGCTGTTATTTAGACGCAAAGTGCTTTAGGTGAAGGCGTCTAAATAACAGCCTCGCGTCTAAAGATCAGACGCAGAGACCTTAAAAATTAAGCGTCTAAGGCTTACACGTGTAGGCGTCTGATTGGTAGACGCAAAGAGCGTCTCGTCCTGTTGTTTAGACGCATTGTATGGTTATTTTGGCAAAAATTTTTGGTCAAATGGTTATTTTTGTAATTTTCCCACATCATTTTCTCATATATTTTCTAGCTTTTGTACCTCTATTACCTGTATTTCAGGGGCTGAAATTTTCTAAAAAATATATATATATTTAGCATAAACATCCCTTTATTATACATAAAAATTTTGTTAGTGTAGTTGAAAAAACCATCTTAGGATAATATATAGATGTCTTAAGCTATAAATTTTTTCAAAGCTCTTACTCTACACTAAGCTATGCCCCCCCCCCCCCCTTGAATATTAAAACATTGGGTTCCTTTACAACAATCATATAACATATTTTTTACTATTAATCTTAGTGGCCCAGTTTTTTTTTAATCTTGCTCAATGCCCAAATTTTTTAAAGGTTTCGAAAGACGGCTCTGATACAATATTTCAAAAAATTACTAATATTTCCTTATGGTGTCGATTTTTTCAATACCCAAGTTTATAATAACACGGTGTTAATATGTTTTGAAAATGATTCATAACGTCTTCAATCGTAACTTTCGCCAAAAGCTCTTTTCTATATAACAAATGCAAGCATCATTCAAATAATCATCACCCATCTGATTACGTAAATCCATTTTCACATGCTTCATAGAAGAAAAACAATATCAACACTAGCCGTTGCAACCGTTAGAGCTACTGCTAATTTCAATAAATGATAGACCAACGAATATCCAACATGTTTCTTTGTTCCCACCATCATTTTTGCAAGTTGATATATCTTTCACGTCGCCAAACATTTTGTCGCCTCTTAAGTTATCAATGTAGATGTCGAGCTCATGCATAAGATCGTCTCTTTCTTCACAAATAAAATCATACGAGTACACCTCTGCCAACCTTAGTATCTTTGGAACATCAAATACACTAAAATTATAATCCGGGCTTAAGGCATTCATACACAATAGCACCTCAATGGTTACCTCGTTAAAACGGTTGCTACGCTCTTGGATTTGCATATCTAACACAATGTTGAAAATTTCAACCTCATTTAATGACGATTAGTAATGTTAATCTTTCTCCTTCTATATTTTGGGTCAACATATTCAGCTTCCATATCAATCGTTTCTATCTCATTTTTATCACAAAAAGATGCCACATTTCCACAAGTGAATCAAATCTTTCAAGTCTAAACATTTGTAATTGTTGTTTCGTTGCATTCACCATTCCAATTGCATTCACAATATCTTGATCATTTCTTTGAAGAGCTTGAGACAATGTATTTGTAATCCCCAAAATGTGCTTCACTAAATGTAAATAATATGCAAAATCATAAGACTTCATGTATTTCCAAATTCATTTGCTTGTCTTTTTTGAACAATCATGAGGCCGGAACTTCAAATATGTCATGGTTTAGAAAAAATAGCAATGGTGACGCTCGTAAAAAAACAATGGTGTCGCTTGTAAAAAAAATCAATGGTGTCGCTCGATTTTTTTTCTATTACACATTACATATAATACCAAAATTTGAATGGTGTCGGGCGCACCGTTGTTGTGTATGTAGCTCCGCCCCTGAGACCATGTGGATGATTAATAGATCGTGAGGGAACGATCTCAAGGGGAGGTTTGGAGATCATAGCCCAAAGACTGAAAACGTAAAATAGTAATTGAGTGATTTTACTTAGTATTTGAAATCTATCTTACTAGTTTGGAGAATTGGATTTTAACAATTCAAATTTGACTCGTTAGCCAACAATAATCCGTACTTAACAAAATTCCCTACAAGAGTGCTAACTTTCAACGTATTGACTAACAATGAACTTAGTCTATCATATTCAAACCATGGGGGATTTTTTCTAGTTCTTAGGCGTTATTAGAAGGAGACAATGAAGCCCCTGATGACGTGGCGTTGAGGTGACGCAATGAAGCTCCTAGAAGCTCCTTCGACACACATACAACTATTGTTGAATGGAAACAACAATTGCAAAATGGAAACAACTATTGCAAAAGTATTGTTGAACCTAAACTCAATTTCACGTTTTTTTTAACATACAAGTTATTAGTGCTGATCATAGCTAAAAACATCTTACAACAAGTTTAAATAAAAGCATATACACGTTAGTTGTAACGAATACGACTATTATAAGATCGTTGAAAATTTTGCATTCACTATAGGCATGCTATGCTTTGCTATGCTTCAAGGAGGCTGTTAGGGTGGTCGGAATGACCCGTGGCTAGGGCACGTCTTTTTCCGAGGCACATATTTTTGTTGCAATATTCCTATATGTGTGTTTATGTATGTATTTTTTTTAAATAGAAAACTCATTTTAAACCCAAAACCTGATACTTAGAAAACTCATTTAAAACTCAACTTAATAACCCATTAATTAGCCCATTTGGGGCATGTTTTTGAACGACTCGGGTAGGGCATCAAAATTTTAACGCCACGCCTTGCTTGTAGGGATGGTAAAAGAAAAAAATCCCTCAACCCCCGACGTGTATGCTGAAAACCCAACACCTATGGGCGGGTATACACAAACCCAACAGGTATGCGTCGAGTTTGGGATTAATCTTTCTTTTGCGGGTTTTGGTCGAGTATGGGATAGTTCCCAACCCGATTAGTCGAAACCACATACCCGTTTACCCGAACTATATACCCAATCATATACATCGAACAATTTATATATATATATATATATATATATATATAATATATATATATATATATATATATATATATAAGGAATTCTAAATTGCAAACCATCCTCACTTAAGCAAACCAAGAAAACCTCATTGCATGGCCAAGATTCTTCCACATCAACCATTTGAAGATTAAGAGTGGGGTAATATAGACATTATACATTCACACAATCTTTCACATCTCTTACACAAATCGTACATACATCTTTCTTATATACTTTTTTCACACTCTCTCTCTATAGATGCTACACAATAACCAGACAAATCGTCTCTCTCCTCAAATACCAATTCAATGTAATGTGATGCTTTCTCTCACCTCAAAACACATATACAACTTTTGATTTTGTTTTTATTCCAACCAACATTAGATCTAAACCCATATCTATCTCAACCTCAGAGAGACAAACCAAAGGAAGAAAGAGAGAAGGAGGCTGATGAAGCCGTTCATTATTCGTTCATCGTCGATGAAGCTAGCTGTCCAAGAATATAGCCGTTCACCGGGCGACGACAAGTGAGTTTTCTGATCTTTGGGGTAATTAAGCTTTGACTTGTGGGTTTAAACAACAACCTCATCTTATGGTCAATTTGAACTCATGATTTGATTTTTTACGGTTGATTTTTTGTGTGTTTTAATATCTTGATGAAGTACAACTTTTAATTTTGAAGATAGCAGATTAAGGCAAGTTAGCACTTTATAATGGGATCCACCATTTTTTAAATTTCAAACTTTCATTTCCCTTTTAAAAGAATTATCACTAATATTAAAGAAAGAAAGAAAATCTGTTAGTTTTCAAGCATAGTGGGGTCAATTTTAGGATCTGTGTTGTGTGGTATTTTAAATTACATAGGTATTTTTAGGTGCTTATTTAACTTTTTGTTTGTCTAAATTTGTTTTTTTTTAGAATTACAATCTTTTTTATGGTTATTGTAATATTGTTTCATGTTTGTGTGTACCATGGTTCGATAGATGACGATGTTTTCACTCCTTGAAGGTCGTGAATGAAAAACGACGACTCAAGATTTGACAAGGTGGTGGTGTTCCTGCAACGTTGGTGGTGGTCATAAATATCAAAGTTGTTTTTCATCTAAAAACATATGTTTTTGTTACTTTTTTAGTGAGATAAGTTTGTGAAAACCTATGTTTTGGTTGATGGGTTATAATTTTTTGGTAAGATAAATTGTGAAAACATATGTTTTTTGTTGTTGAGTTATAATTTATTATATGTTTGTGAGATAAGTTGTAAAAAAAGATGTATGTTTTTAGTGAGATTAGTTTGCGAAAACATATGTTTTGTTGTTGGGTTATATTTTATTATATGTTTTTGATGATATAAGTTGTGAAAACATATGTTTTTGTTTATTGGGTGAGTCAACGTTGAAAGATGTGTAACTCAAATTATGGTAACTTACTTAAAAATCTTTAAAAGAAATGTATGTTATTTGTTTTGTTTGTTATTAAAAATTGAATTTTGAGAAAAACATTATGATTTTTATTAATAAAATAATATAAAAGTGCACACCTCTTAAGAAATGAAAGAGGAGAAGAGACATGAGAGAGAAATGAGTTAAGAAAGAGTAAATCAAATAGAGAAATGTGCTTGCCAGGAAGAGAGAGAGGGAGATAGGGAATTTAAAAATTATTTGGACCATTTTACCCTTTCTGTACTACATATGTACCTCAACATTTGATCAAAAGCATGAAGCAATCCCAGCCATAGATCATGTAGGATGGATGGTCAAGATGTGGGTTTTGTGATTTTTCTTACTGGGGAGGATTTTCAATTTATCCTTCCCCTATATATATATATATATATAATATATATATATATATATATAATATATATATAATATATATATATATATATATATATAGGGGAGGGATAAACTGAAAACCCTCCTCAGTTAAGAAAACCCACGAAACCATAATCTAACAATCCATTGCAATTGATCAAGGGTGGAGATTGATTCATCCTTTTTATCAAAAGTTGAGATAAATATTTAGTGGAAAAGGGTAATATGGTCCAACAATATAATTTCCTCTCTCTGTCCTTTGTCCTTTCTCCCATCTCCTCTCTCCTCTCTCATCTCTCCTAAATAACAAATGTTTTATAACCATTATCATTAAATAATTACCATTTGTCAACATTTTACAAAAAAAGTTACACAAATATCTAAAAATCCTAAAAACTCAGTGTTTTTTCATTTAATACATGTATCATATGTTTTTGACTTGTCTATCTCACTAAAAACATATAGCAAAATTATAACCCCAAACAACAAAAACATATGTTTTCACGAGTTATATAACTGAAAACATATAATAAAATTATAACTCAACAACAAAACATATGTTTTTACGGGTTATCTCACTAAAAACATTTAATAAAATTATAACCCAACAAACAAACATATGTTTTCACAAACTTATCTCACAAAAAAATTCAAAATTATCATCCAAACAAAAAAAAAACATATGTGTTTTAGATGAAAAAAAAATCTTACAAACCAATGGCACTTTCTTAACTTAAAAAAATAAAGATTCAAAAGCATATGATAAATCTAATAAAAGTGCAAAGATCTGGACAATTCGTTCATAACCAACAAAAACACAAACAAAAGTCCAAGATTTCTCAGCCCCCAGATCTAGATCTTGAAATCCATTACCAATATCTTCGATAGTCATCATCATCAAACCATCGTATGGTGGTGGTGGTAGCCGCATACATTTATTTGTTATATTAACAAATGTGTAATGACTCATCTTGTAGCTATTTGCCAAATTAAAAAATAACTTTGTAATTTAAATAATAGATAATAAAAATGAAAAGTAAAAGGTTGGATGATGGCCACGAGCTTCAAGATGCTGTATAATCTCATGATACCATCAAGAGTTCAATGTTACCACTACTTTTCCATTACTTTGTTGTACATGTTTAGTTAAATATTTAAAACCAGCTACATAATAATTTTTAGATCTTGAAACCCAGACTGTTTAACCGGAAGATGAAACGCACAAGGTTGTACCTCATATTGGTTGTCGGGTCAAATCCCTTTGTCTTCATCCTAGAACAAAAACAACTCCCACATCCATCACCATCATCTTCGATGCTCTCGTGTCTCGGTTTCGCACAAAAACGAGGGTATATGTGTGGGTTTTGGTTGTGAACGATTAGAAGGGATGAAAGGGTTGTGGGTTCAATGGTTTTCGAATGGTTGAGGGAAGATGAACAAATCTGAAGGAAATGATAAAAGGTTGGATTTGAGCTTGAATATGAAAAAGGATTTAGTTGAAAAAGAAGATAGAGTAAAGATGATGAAAAGAATGAGATGTGGACTTAATAATTTATTGAGAAGAGTGTGAGGGATGATATCTAGAAAAGAAAAGATGTCAGGAGATTTGACAAAAATGTATGTTGCCTAAACTACCCTTTATGGTTTAATTGAAATTAGTGACTTGGAGAAATGTGAGCCATGGAATTGGGTTTCTATGGTTTGCACAAGTGAGGGTAGTTTTCAAATTAGAATTGCCCTATATATATATAGGTAAAGTATAGGAGGAAACCCTCCTTATTTGGTAAACTCTGGAAACTCTGACTTCCCAACATTTTTTTTGTGAAAAAAATAGGGTATGTAATATACATTTTTTAAGCATTTTGAGCCAAAAAAATCGAAAAAGCGCCGAACGGTTTTTTTAAAAAATAAAAAACGTCTACTGTTTACATATAGTTAACACATTGTTAACACCTGTTATTAGCGCTTAACATGTGTTAGTCAAAATTTTATTTTTTTTAAAAAAAAAATACTCGGCGTTTTTTTAATTTTTTTGGCCCAAAATGCTTAAAATCATGTATATTACTTGCCTTATTTTTTTCAAAAAAAAAAAAAAAATATTGGGAAGTCAGAGTTTCCAGAGTTTACCAAATAAGAAGTGTTTTCTTTATATCCATTCCCTATATATATATATATATATATATATATATATATATATATATATATATATATATATATATATATATATATATATATATAGGGGATGTATATTATGAAAACCCACTTTTAGGGTGAAAACTGTGGAAACTCTGACTTCCCGAGCTTTTTAGGGCCTGAAAATTTTAGGGTATGTAATATACATAGTTTTAAGCATTTTGAGCCAAAAAAATCAAAAAAAACGCCGAGCAGTTTTTTTTAAAATAAATAAAGTTTTTGGGTAACACATGTTACCCGAAAACAGTTTTTTTTTTAAACCGTTTGGCACTTTTTTTTGATTTTTTTGGCCCTAAATGCTTATAATCATGTATATTAGATGCCCTAAAATTTTCATAAAAAAAACTCTGGAAGTAAGAGGTTTCATCGTTTACGCTCTAAAAGGGGTTTTCTTCATATACTCTCACTATATATATATATATATATATATATATATATATATATATATATATATATACTAGTAGAGGACCCGCGCGATGCGGCGGGAGTCACAATTTACAACGTAGTGCTCGGATTCTTTCTATTGTGTTAACCTGCTATTGATATATTGGTGTGATTTATTTGTGAGCCCTATAGATCTCAATTAAATAATAACAAACACAAGAATAAGAAAATTTTAATCATAAACGTTATAATTTAAAATTAAAAATCCACGTGTCCACTAATGTTTTTAACATACTAAAATAGCCTAACTCGAGTACCCAATTTTGTTATTAAATTTATATTTTTACTATTTCTATTACATAAATATGGTAATGATGGTTGCCAAATATATTTTATAAGAAAATGAATACATTATTAAGATGAAAGTACAAGAACCAAGTTAGTAAACTCCCTTACTATAATTATTAACAACAAATTGAAATTTTGAAGTACGTACATGAAACATAAACAAACAATATACGGGCCATAGTTGTCAAAAGCGTGCCTAGGCTCGAGGCGCACCAAGTGCACTGCGCCCTGTGAGACGCGCGCCTAGGCACTGAGTCGCACTATCAAGGCTGTTTTTAGGCTGATTTTCGGCCAAATTCAGACTAAAAGTTGTATAAACCTCTAAAACATCCTAAATGAGTCATGAACAAGTCCTAAACAACCCTAAAACATCCTAAAGTAGCCCTAACAAGCCTAAAACATCTCTAAAATCCCTAAAAATGTATTTTATACTATGCGCCTAATTATAAAAAGCTTTCGTTTTTTATGCGCCTTGCGCCTAAGCTCTGGGCCCGGCCTATACGCCTTGAGTGCGCCTAGGCGCTTTGACAACTATGATATGGACTATGATTGGCTGTACCCAAATACATATGTGGTATTGAGGTTATGTTTGAAACAATTTTAGAATTCATGTCATTACATGTTCGTGTAAAATTTTCAGTTTCTTGTTGAGCTTGACTCGTGAGAACACAATTGACAATCCAGTTAAAGAATTTGATGGTTCGTTTAAATAAAAAGAGTTTGATAAGACTTTAAAGAAACACCCCGGAAACTGAATTACAATGGAATTATACAACTCATAATCTTAACACTTTCGATATAGAAAAGTTTACTTCATATATCAAGTACTCTTATAACTCAAATCAAGTATACTTATTTAATTAAGTCAAGATTGTTTTATGGTTTATTAAAAAAGTTTTTATAAAGATGAGTTAGATTAAGAAATAGAAGTCGAAACTTTGATAAAGTGAACATTGCTTTGCATTAGTCGTAATTCGTAAACTGGCCTCTAGGTACATTTCTCGAGTGTGATAAAATGCTTCATTCCATAATCCACACAAAGTACTAATCAATCAAAAATAATGAATAGAAATAGCCTAGTGATTTCACAACAAATCCATAAGATAGAAACAACACCTAATTTTCATTGTTTTAATGAACTAAAATAAATTCATATAATAAAGATTGTTGGTGGTAATAAAAATAATAGTCACTCTTAGCAGGGAGATGGATGTGATAAGAAGATGAGCTCACTTTATTTATTTATTTTTTTTAAACAGCAAAAGGTACACCATATTATTCCCTAACAAACCCACCCGTGGCAAGAAGCTAGACTGAGCTTTACATATCAAGTACTGTGAAGATTCAGAAAAGAAGTAGGAGGTTTGACCCTATGTTTTCACCAAAACAGAGAAATCAGTTGATACACCAAAATAGTTATGCTTCAGATAAATAGGGAAAGGAAGCAGGTGGGTCTCATTTCACCAAAACATATATGGTTCAGAATGTGTAGTTGTCTTTTTGCAGCCTGATTTCGCCAAAAGTCAACAGTTTCCTTGCAACACAAAACATAATAAAATGTTAAAATACATATTTCCCATTTAGTAATCTTTAGAGAAGAATATATGTAAATTTTATTGGTCTTTCAAAAAAAGTAATCTTTAGAGAAGAATATATGTAAATTAGAATATTTAAGATGTATACACTTGCACACAAAAAACAAATGAATCCTTTAACCCATCCGGAAACTAACTTTAATCAAGACCTATATGATTATCCATAGCCACTTCCGAGCTTATATACCAAAGCTTTTGAGTTTTGCCATGAATTTCCTGTACAAATCCAGTCATCAGTTCATATTTATTCAAGATATTTGAACCAAAATCAATATATAACATATTTCATTAAGAACAAATGCCATAGAAGGGAGAACAGTAGTTGAAAATACCTATTTGATGTACTTGAACTGAAATTTAAAGTATCACCTGCAGCTTATAGTATCTACACATATTTAAGTAAATGATTTCATTAGTAGATATAGAGTCACCAAGATATTATTTCCTTATTAGATTTGAAAGACATCAAGAGAATATTATTGCAAGAGAAATTGACTTTACCCAAAGTTTAACCCATTTACAAAGATTTTCTAATTTCACGTGTTTGACTTTGGGCTCAAACCTGGTACATTTGGACAACTCCTTGAAAAAATAAGATTTATACTTTAGTTTGACCTTTTTTGGGGGTTAAACCTGCTGCATTTAGACAAAACTGTAGAAAAAGGACAAGTCAGTCTAACCCAACTCGACCCACAATTAAAGAGACATAGAAGATTACACCTTCTGATCTGACCCGTTGGTACACAGAAACCCCTTTTGATACAACCCATTGGAACACACACATAATGATGACCCCTGCCAATCTTTGTTATAAACCCCATCAATGTCAGTTTTGACATTTTAAGGTAATGTAATTTAATCTATTTCAATGCCTTTTGTTGTAGAAAGAATGGTAAACACATTTTTTTATATTATAAGCCATATCTTAAAGGACACATACAGACACACATAAACATGGATGTGTAACAAGTATCTCACATGGCGGAAATGGTGAAGGAGAGAAGATAAAGTCATAAAGCATACGGGATACTGGAATAATCATAAGGCTTTCCCTGCAAAAGTAGTAGCAACATATTAGGAGTAAGGATAAACTAAATCCAACGAACCAAATTCAACGCTACCAGGGGAGTAGCGGTAAATGATACAGGCTATAAAAACCAAAATTAAACTAAATTAAAATCTAATTAAAGTATCATAGACCAACGTTTTTATACGCAACATTGATCTATTTAATTTTCACCCAAAAAATCATTTGTAATTTATGTATATGTGTCTTAAACCAGTAATTAGTATGCAAAAATAAGTCTTTACTAACCAAAGAAATCCCACCGTCAACTACAAAGGTTCCACCACTGTTGTGTGGTTGCTCACTTCGTCGCAAACTGTTGAGCCGTAAACCTCTTATGTGACACCACCATCGTCATGTTTATAACCAGTGTAGGAAAACCTTTAGTTTTGTTAACTCACCTCCGAAAAACCACAATAACCTCCACTCACCGGTGATCATCCTGCTTTCTCTCGACACTCCATCTTTTTCTCTCTCTAAATTACCATTACAATTACTTTTACAAAAGCATCAAGTGTTTGTACTTTGAGCATTCAAACTTGTAATTACTTAAACTGAGAGATAACCTGTGCACCAACCACATTTGCAAACATTGTGGCAGATTCGGTGGTCCTCCGTGATCCCAACATATAGCATATCATCCAGCCTTTTCTGAAAGAAACCATTAAAACATATTAATGGCAAAAAATCAGTAATAGCGAAACAAACTCATTAATTTATAGGACACCATATAACACCTTTGTAACTTCAAGCACGTGTTTTCCAAGAACCATATGTGTTATTACATAATGCCGTAGCTCATGTGCCTCACGAATATTAGAATTAATCGTCAAACCTGCAACCTAAACCAATAAAACCGAGCCATAACCAAAAATAGAAAACGTGTTTGCAATCATATATTTTCTTGTCAATTTGTTCAAGGGTTTATACCTGGAAAGTGGCGCCATTGTGAACAAGATCATGAGCTACAGGGTGATTGATGCAATCATGTAATGGCATAACAACTTCCCCCATATCGTATGAATCATTCCCAATTAAATAAGGCCAGCCTCTTTTCTTTCGTGCATCTCGCTGTTCATTACATCAAAGTAAACAGATTCATCAGCTACATCAAATGGAACAATAACATTATCGAAAAGAGTGTAAACAATCATAAATTCTTTACATAAATCCACAAATACATTTAAAAAAATTCCTACCCGAGAGAATAAATTCTCCTCATCCAAGGAACCAGGTACTTCCATGGCCAGATCTCAAGCGCTGCAATTGTTGGTACACACACCTTGTATTTCGTCAAACACTTAAAAGACAATTGTATATTTTAAAAATAAACTTTATCGAGACAAAAAAACACAGATTTGTTAGTCTACGAAGTGTTTTGAACAAAGCAAAGTAAAACCATTGTATAAAAGACATGAAATTGAACAAATAAAAGTAAATCCATGTATTTTTTTTAAATCCAAAAGTGTAGTCTATTTTTTTAAGTCCAATTTCACCAAAAAAGTATTCTTTTGCAGTCCAAATCAAAAGGTATACCTATTTGTCACCAAAAATACAAGGGATTGTCATGTTGTCTATAGCTGATTAGAGTAACACATTTGACTTTAGAGTTGACTTGATAATTTATATTTGAAAAGGTTGAAGCAAATTAGTGATATTCAGCCATACTAAGACAACTGGAAAACAAATTAGTCAATACCAAAGTTGAAGCAAATTAGCCAAAGGTAACCTAGAATGGTAAAACTATGAAAAAATGAAAAAGTGCAAAGAATTGCAAAACCGAATTAGGGCTTGGATATGTCAGCCGATAATAGGACTAACCTTACGAATTTTCATGTTGCTTCCCTATTTTGAAACGAATCATCTCGGAGAGAAAGAAACGTGGTACTCGAGATGTCGGGGACAGAAACCCTAGTTCTTCCAAATCTGGGTAAAGTACCAACAATTTTCTATCTTGATGGGGGTGTTCCGGGTCCTGAGCCACACAGAGTCCTCTCTGTCAGTGGAATACTCAACCCAATATCCTGAAAACCTTAGATCTGGCCCGAATTAGCACATGTAATGAAAATATGAAACCAAAGGTTAAATGTACTTACCTTGGTCGTCGACTCCACTGTGGTTAGTGCTGGTATCCCTGATCGGAGCTTGTGCTTTGACATCGGAACCCTAATCCGTCCTTGGCCGTCGCTGACGACCACTGGCTATTCACCAACACCAAGAGAGCGAGAGAGATAGAGAGAAAGAGAGCAAGCAGACGAAGATGACGGTGGAGAGTAGGAGCTTTAGCAGACGAAGAGGACGGTGGACAGTGGATAGCTTGAGGTTTTTTGGGGTCAAATAAAGATTAGGGTTTACAGGGTCTGGATGGAGAGCGGCTAATGAAATGGGTAGGGTTTGTAAGAAAGATTGAAACATTATATTGGATCCGGAAGAGGGAACGGGTCAAAAATGACCCAACCAAAGATCCATGCGGCTTCACGAAAGCTTTGTACAATAAGCTTAAAATGCTTGTACATAATGCATTACAACTTAGACCCTTTAAAACTTTAAGAACTTTATGCTTTGAACCATTGTACAATATGCTTTTGAGACTTGTACAGTGGCAAATGACCATTCCTGCCCTTCCTATATGCTTATTAATATAGTATAGATATATATATATATATATATATATATATATATTAGTAGAAATATATTTTATTTTGAAATATGTATTTGATAATTATTATTTATATGTTGTATGTTGTGAAGTATATACATGAAACTATTTAAAATTATAAAGTTATTATTTTATTTGTAAACTTATATATATGAAATGTATATTTTAGGCTTTTAGCTAGATGGGTTCACAGGTGGTCCTTAGCTAAAACTCCTTAGTAGGAAGTGGGAAGTGGGAGAATGGAGTTATTCTCTTGTCCACCATCCACCATGAGAATCAGTAAATGGTAAAGATAATTGGAATTGATTAGCTCGAGCCAAGTGTGTCTCGTCGCTGATATTTCATGGGTCTTACCTTTTGGCCAAGGGGACTATTTATAGCCGAGAGTGGTGAGAATCTTGAAGAGAGCTATCAATGCGTGGAAGAATCCCATTGTCTCCCCTTTGCCCTTAACAAGTGTCGTCCGTAGAGGTGGATACCTAACTACAGGTCGTTGATTGTCCAAGCGTCACTTTCGGGATGTACTAGTGTCTCCTATGTTAGCAGCCATTAGTGGAATTTAAGGATGACGTGGATCCAAAACGTCTGATTGGCTAAGCCGCTCTGTCGCTGTACGTCTTTCGCCTGCCCCGTGCACGATCGTGGGGTGATGTATAGTACAGGCGCTGGTGGACCTTGATTGGACAGACGTCGATATCAGGCGTACCTCTTGTCAGCTCCGAATTTTTTTGTACGAGGAATGACACCTGGCAGACCTGCTGGTGGATTATGATTATCCAGTCGTCGTTGTCACGTACGCCTCCTACCTCATCTTTGGAGAGGCACCTGGTTGCACGTCTTGCACGTCCCTTGGCTGTGTTTGGCTTTTCAGAGATCATCCTTTGTACAGTTTGTCCCCTTAGGGCTTGCGTCAGGGATTTCCCTGTGGAAAGGTGTCCACGGGTAGCTTGCCTTGGCTAGGTGAATACTAGAGGCTCCGCGGCTTATGGTGTCCGTTGGCGCATAGGTGTTGCATGTGAGGCCCATTGGTTGTTTTTGGGCCTTTTATGAGTGTGCTTGGCTCAGTCAAATACGGGGTCTTAAGCCAAATCCCTTGAAATATAAATTATATAAATATTATAATAGTAAAAAATGGATTTGGAAATCTCAATTGGTATCTTATAATAAACTGACAGGCATACCGGATACTTGCTAGTATACCCCAAACCTGAGGGGTAACTAACTGGAAAATACCCCCGGGTATTGAGTCGGGTATGAAACACGATTTTATAACCAGTATGGGTATGAGATTACCAATACCCAACCCAAGCCTGACACATTACCATCCTTACGTGCTTGATATTATCCATCTCTTTCTGCAAGAATCCAGAGGCGTCATCATCTTCGTCCATTAAGTGCGGTAACAGTTTATTTTTACTTTCAGAAATTATTCTAAAGCTTTGAGAGCCGATTTCCCTTATATTCTTAATTAGTGGCTGATCTTAATATTGTTGATCACATTTTTATGCTTCTTTTAGTAGAATAATAATATCCATACACCATGATAGTGGCTGATGATAATATGATGGTATATACTACATGATTTGTGAACAAATGGTAGTTAAAATACATTTTGAGTACTAATTCTATACCGAATACTTATATTCTTGTTCTACCTAGTGTTGCAAGTTAATCAACTTGTATTGGGCATTTTAATTTTCACCGTTGAAAAAATATGTCATGTAATAATATTTGTCTAGTTATAAATACGTGTACGTTGTTCATATCTATAGTTCAACCAATTATAAAAATAAATGCCCGAATCTGTAATCTTTACCTGGTTGTTGCCCTCCTTATCCTAGGGGCCTACTGGCTCGCAGTTAAAAACAAAATGTGAAGAAAATATGAAAAAAATATTTATTTTTTAATATGTTAACTGTTAAGTGATTCTTTCTTTCATCACCAGCATCAATATGTTAGATGCAGATTCGATTGTCATGCCAATGATAAAAAATAAGAATAAAAATAAATGCCCGAATCTGTAATCTTTGCACATAGTGCTACACACTTACAAATCCTCATTTATCAAATTAAATTATGAAAACAAAAATATTCGTACCCCTTATTGAGGATTCATATCTTCTTAGGGAATATGAACGTTTGGAACACTAAAAGAGGTAAAACGTGATTTATTTATCATTTCCACTTAGTGATAGATCGACCAATGGTAGAACAGAAGCATGACCAAACATGCAATGACCAAGTGGGTCAAGCTCCAATGAAGAAAAAATATGTATTACTTATTAAAAGTATATACTATTAATTAGCTACACACCGGGTGAATTCCTCAAGCTCTAGAATTTTTTTTATGAGATGCGAAATCATCTTATATAGGTCGTTTATCCATCAGGTGATTTGAGTCGGGTCGACTCGTATACTAAAAATAATAATACTAAAATTATATAATCAACAAAAGGAAAGCAAAAGCCTGAAAGTAATTTAAACGTTACTACATATGCATAACAAAATTCAAAAATCTAAAGTTGTTCTCTTTGGGTCTTCATTTTTTGTAATCTATTTATAACATCTTCTATCTCCACGTTTCTATGCAAGTCATTCCAATAAAAGCAACACAAATACCGTTCAAATTCTCATCACCAATCCTATTGCACAAATCGTTCTTCACAAAATTCATTGCCGAAAAGCTTTTTTCAACTGTCGCGGTTGTGGCGAGTAATGTGAGAAATAGCTTCAATAAACGATACGCCAATATAAAGTTAAGGTGGTTCTTTGTTTCAACCATCAATTGTACAAGACTTGTTATACCAATCAATTGAGGATTTTCAGTTGGGAGAGGAAAAGATTAGTAGACTACTCCGTTTGTTTAATGTTTTAGGTGCTATGTTGGTTTTTTTCTTCTAATCAAAATTAAAAACTATTAAAAATTATGGCTTACTCTTAAAATTGGGCTGCTAGCCTACTAACTATCATAATTGGGTTAACTCTAAGGTGTAAACACAAAAGTTTGCTACTAACTATTAAAAGGAGTTATCTCTAAACACAATATATATATATATATATATTTATTTGGGGGTCGATTTCAAAAGTTCAAGGGGTGTGATTAAAAATTTTATGGGGTGCGGGCAAGATTAACACGTATATATAATACTAAAGAAAAAAAAAATTCAAGGTTCCCTTTCGGCTTGGGGTGGGTCCGCCAATGATCATCATGGCTTTTGCATGTCAACTACCATTAGCATCGAGCAAATTGCACGTTAGGAAGCCGCAAAAACAGCAATGTGTTTAGCAGCATGGTTAGGGACACGTTTAACCAAGTCACGAATTTAGCAAAGACATTCAGTTCGTCACATAATATATATGAAGCCGATATTATTTAGAGTCACTAAATTACCGTAATGTTTATGAATGTAATAATTAGCGATGTTTTTTTAACGATACAGCTTGCAACGTTAAGGAAACGTTCAAGAGGGGGAATAAAAGTCATGCTTGTTTCCATATTTGTGTAGTTCTTTCATTTGTGGTTCACCCAAGAAAATGAAAATTAATTTTGTCCTTAAGAGACATGATGCGTGATGGCGAAATTTGAACATTTAAAAAGGTGGGACCGAAAATATTACACATAAAGAAACCAAAATTTTCATCAAATAAAGACTATAAATCCAAAAACAAAACCAGTTATTTTTAATTTTGAAGTTTAAGCCTATAATGCATTGCATTGTATCTTTAATTGTTACATTTACTATTTTTCTATATAATATAATGCCAAAACAAGTCAAATCATCATGCATAAGTTCGAAATATGATGCGTACGTGTCAATTCTTATATCTCTTTAGCCTTTTTAGAATTTTCATCATTTGTAGACGAATATTTACATACATATAGATATATTCTACTAAGATTTAGGGGCTGTTTGGTTGATTAAGTGCTGAATCATTAAAATGGTCTGAATGGTTAAGAGGCTCTGAATGGTTAAGAGCTGAATCATTCAACATCCCTTATTAGTTTAATGGTTCAGCATTTAATCATCCCATTCATATGCTGAAACAAACAGTTTGAACGCTGAATGATTCAGACCTAAATGGTTAAGAGGCTAATTAAGAGGCTACCAAACAACCCCTTAGATATTTTAAACCACTTTAAGGGGTTTCAAAAGTTTTCATTATTTTAGAAACAATATTTAATTGAGTAGTCATCCCCCCCCCCTCGTTGTCCATTTACAATTTTACACATACCTAAGGCACTAGGGGTGGTCATCACCTTTCATTACTCATCATACTATCACACCTAATCACCATTTGATACTTCATTCCATCACATTTCACTAAATTCACTTGCAACACCCATCACTAAGTTTTTCTGTTTCTTTTTATTTTTAATTAAAATAAATATGAAAGACAAATAAATAAAATTGCATTAAAGTTAACAAAAGTATAATAAAAATAAAACTTCATAAAAATTGCGACTTAGGTTGGCATGTTGGGTTAGGAGTAGGGGTGAGCATTTCGTGGTTCGGACCCATAGGAACCTTGGACCTGACCCACGAGAACCTTGGACCCGAACCTTTTTAAATATATGGGTCGGTTTCCGGTTCTAAATTTATATGAATTATCGGTTCCGGGTCGGGTCGGTTCCAAACCCGCGGCTCTAATATAAGAACCACAAGAACCGTTTGTATTTATATTAAAAAATAAAAAAAAAATCTTTTTTAGGCTTTTCACTATTCGTTTTTACGTGTTATTGTAATCGATTTCATGTAACGCTAGTACAATATTAAATATATTATTTATAAGAATAACAATGTATTTTTTCTTGAAATATTTTTCGGGTGATGTATATACATAGATGTGATATATTATATAATATATATTATATTACATCCAAATTTGAAGTAAACATTTATGTATTTTGCTCTGATGCGTGTGTATATAATATATAGTATACTACATGCAAATTTGAAGTAAATATTTATGTGCTATTATTTATTAAAACAAAATACGAAAGTTACATCATAATAGAAGGTAGACGGGCAACAATATTTGTGTGTATTTATAATGTATACATAACGGATTCACATAATGTTTCGAGTGATGAGAATGACAAAACTGTTACGAAAACATAAGTCGAGAAACGAAAAGTGATTTAAAAAATAAACACATGTGCTATTGTTAGAACCATATGGAGGAATTATTTTAAGAGCATGATAAAAGAACAGGAATATGTAATCCTTTAAAAGTGGCAATTACATTAAAAGGTTCTAGTGGGTCAGACCCTTTACCCGACCCATCAGAACCTTTAGGACCCGGAACCACATAGCCTTTTAAGGTTCGGTTCGTGGTTCCTAATTTCCCAATAAAAGGGTATGCGGTTGTGGTGGGTCCGGGCCGGGTCGGTTCCGGACCCTTTGCACAGCCCTAGTTGGGAGAAGTGTTGTGGATATTATAGAAACGGATGATTGGGAAATGGTTGTGTGGGTATAGGCATTGGTTCATCTTGTAAACGAAACCTATCGGGTTTATCTAGATTAGAACGAACCTTCGGCCTAAAAAGTTTTTTCTTCGTAGCTGACTTTTTTTTGTTTGAGCCTTCCATATTTTTTGGTTGAAAAACGAGTATTGTTTGTGTTTTTAGATTACGTAAAAATGTTAAAGGTTGTACATATTAATAGGGTATAAAATTAGTTTTTTATTTTTTGGTCCTCTTTTCTTCGAACGATTACATTAAGCAACATCATCAGTGTGATGTGCATCACAAAATGTTCAGTCCCCTTGGTGATACACCCTCTTGCGGTGGTGTATCACGCCATCAACCAAGGTGATGATGGTGCATCACAAGACCACTCCAACCCCTTATAAGCCACAAACGCACATTGTCATGATGACCTATGCAGCCTCCCAGCACTCACCTCTTCCACGGATTTTATTTTCAGATCCTTTTTCATACAAAGTTTGGATAAAATATATTCTATTTAATTTTTTCGTAATCTTTTCATAAAAAGCCAAAAAAATATCTGGCAAGTTAACATCAAAGATTTTTTCTAAAAGAATCTTCCATGCCGAATTTTGTGACGAATAAAAAGGTTTAAAAAACTAAAAACAGTATTTATGCAACATTGCCGTTAAAAAAGAAAACTAGATATTTATGTAACATGCTCCTCTTTTTCTCACAACGATAATGAAAAAAAAGTGAAGTAAACAATAGATCGAGGTTTCACAACACATATTTTAGTGACAACAAACCTTTTAATGCGAGACTTAATTAGGGCTTATGGTGACCAAATGTAACCAAGTGGTAAATAATAACTCTACTGTGAAATATGTTCTGAGTTTTGTAATAAATGGATCGCGATTTTATTAAAATAGGAAAACAAGTAGTAGTAACTACTGTAATACAAAAACAAATATGTAAATGTTACATGAATTGATTCAAATCAACATCTTCAAAAGGTAAGTCTTCAAATTTGTGCTTCAACAAAGTCTTTTTATAGTTTCTTTGGCTGCAAGAATTAAAACTACGAGTATCGCGGATGACCATTTACCAACTACGGCATATGTCGCTAATTACTGAAGGTCAACGACGGATAACAATATAAAGTAACCGACAACAAAAAATGTATAACCTTGGTAATCTTGGAACGAGAAATAGCACAACCTAGAAAGTTGATATAATTACACTAATTCACAATAAGTTACTTCGGTTGAGTGAGTTCTATCCAAATGACTGTTTCTCTCAATTCGACACATCAAAGTTACTTCGGTTGGACCGAGACCGCGTGACTGTTTCTCTCAATTCGACACATCAAAGTTACTTCGGTTGAGTGAGTTCTATCCAAATGATTTTGATGACGAAGCAAAGATTACAATTGGGCATCAACTTCCCTTATATCATCATAGTGTTCTAAAAGACAAAAAGTTTGCTAAATTGAATGGTGTGGCAGAACTTGCTAAAGTGATGGTGGAGACTAGGAAACATCTATCTTATCATTTAGTCTATCGAGTATTGAAGCTATCATTGGTTTTGCATGTTGCAACCACATTTGTTGAGAGATGTTTTTCGGCGATGAAATGTGTAAAGTCAAGTTTACGCAATCGAATTGATGATTTCTTAAAAGCATGCGTAATTTGTGCTGTAGAAGTTGACGAACTTATGAATGTTACTGATGAAGAAGTAATCGAGCGTTTCCAGAAGATGAAAACACGTAGAGGACAACTGTAACCGAGATATTTTTATATTATGTTTAAGTATTTAATGAACTGTGTTTAAGTATTTAATTAACTATGTTATTTTATCATTATTTCTTTTTTTACCGCACCATTTATAGGGACCCTAAATGTGCTCACCCTATAAAAAATTTCTGTATCAACCATTGACAATAACTAGTCTCCATACTTAACTAGTTAGCTAGACAATCACACAATAGTGGCATTCTTAATGTTTTGGGGATTTCACAAGAGTGTCCTTGGCTTAATGTCAGGTCCTGTTTTTAAGTTTTGGCATGTTGTGCCAACGATTTGACATAGACCGGATCAAACATATATTCAGGATAGTCTTCCTATTTTGTTATCTGGTGTAGAATAGATTCTAAACTTATACTCATCAGGATAGTCTCTCTAACTTGTTGTTTGGTGTAGTGCTAAATAAACAGATGTCTTATTTTGTTTGTATGGATGACGAGCAAGATATGCTGAACTAAAAGAGAATGAACATGAAGATATGGCTGTGGAACCTTTATCGTTGTTCATTTAATTATTTTCCAAGAGAATTTGGAACATTTATCTTGTTGAAAGAAGAAAAACCTTTTAATGACGTAGTATACAGCTCCATTGTTTCATTTTGATGCGAGCTAAAAATTTATGTTCTCTTTGTACGGAATCTGTCGGATTTATGCTGGAGTCTACTCAGATTTCAAATGTCATTGCAACAAAAATTAAGATATTGATATTATGCCCTTTAAAACCATGAGTGGTGGTAAGTGAATTTTAAACCCTTTCTTTAGACATGGTGTAACATATGTCATCCTAGTTAGCTACGGGCTATTATGGGGTTTGAAGTTGAGGTTTGGAGTTAAAAATGGGTGTAATGGTATAATGCCCCTTGCAATGATTACCAAATTTTATATTATTTTTTTAAATTAAAACAAATAATATTTCATTAAAAACAAATAATAAAAATTACAACACCCTAAATTAAAAAAAGACGAAACATGCAAATGTACTAAAATAAAATAAAGCACGAAACATGCTAAAGTCGGTAATTGTTACGGATTTGTTGCATACGCATTTGTGCTAGGAGTAACGCTTATCCTGTCAGGTTATCGGTTGGTTAAGACATAAATGCGAAGACTTTCACCATGTGTCTCGCCTCTTGGACCACTCGCGCTCGGCTTGGTTTTAAACTGAGCCGGCTTGGCTCGGCTCGGATTTAAAACTGAGCCGGCTTGGCTCGGCTCGGATTTAAAACCGAGCTGAAAATCAAAGCTTAAGCTCGGCTTGGTTTTAAACCGAGCCGGCTCAACTCTGCTTTGTTTGGCTCGAATTTAAAAAGAAAAAAGAAAAATTGGCTTTCAAAATTCAATAATCTAAAATATTATTCAATAGTTAACAATAACAATTAAAATAAGCTCAACCTAATACATTACAAGCTATAATCAAGTTCAAAAAATACAAAATAAGTCTTAAATTTGAAAGAAATAAAGTATAAGTTCACCAGTATACGAACTAACCCCTAAATATGCAATATATGTCTGATTGAACTCCTAAATGCTGACCTATTTGAAATCAAAAGCACTATTGAGTTTGATAACTTTGACAATGATCATTATGCTATGGTTTATTTAAATAACTTGATTAGTTGTAACTTCAATCCCAAGCACACAATCTCCATGTTGCTATTACCAAATATTAAACATGTAACATATTCCCCAACTTTTTTAACATTTTTATAGTATATTATATGTATATAACAACATATATTCAAAATTAGAAATATCCGAGCCAAACCGAGCCAGCTCAGCTCGTTACGAACCGAGCCGAGCTAGGCTCACTTTCCAACCGATCCGAGTTGGCTCGGATCAGTTTCAAACCGAGCCATATCGAGCGAGCTTTTTTCGATCTAAATTCGAGCGAGCTCCGAGCCACGAGCTTTTTGGACAGCCCTTTGGACCACTACGAACTTCTTGTTTTCGATGATTCTTTTTATTGCATTGTTTCCAAACGCCTATGGCCAATGTCTCGTATATCTTGAAGTCATCAGTTCATCTCTTCGAAGTTTGTTTCATTTCGACACCCGCCGAAGACGACTCCACCATTCCCCCCTTTCGCCCGCTTCTTCTACTGGTCGGTCAGGCAACTCCTCTTCCTCTTCCTTGACATCCTCATTAAATTGACGTTTCGAGCATCTAAAGTTGGTGTTCTCGGATCAACCGAAGAGGAGGTTTTTGACCGTTTTGCTTACGCCCATTTAGGACTTCCTTTTAGAAGCTCCCAACACCTCAGATATACGAATGTCCCATGACGTGTGCGTAACTATACATATTTTTCGATGGATTTTAACACACGTTTTGCTTTAATATTTATAAAAATGGTTTAGACCTTAACATTAAAACACACACAAAAAGGCAAGTGTACCCTGTCATATATGTAGTAAGCTGAGATAAGAACCAAGTATCGATCCATGGACGCGCGCGGAGCAATAGTACTAAAACTCTATCCTCGATTTACCAGTAGAAAAAGGTAGTGGAAGTTTTGTTTAAACTAAATTAATTCTAAAACATATAGTTAACATATGTAAGACTCCAATTACAAAATATAACTATAAAGATAATATAATACCAATCCTAGCATGTCATCTACATATCATATGATATAAAGGCGTGTGATCAACATTCCCATTTTCAGACAATTAGTATCCCTTTCGGGAATCCTAACATGACAACTATGCGGAAAGCTAACACGATAGACACACGTTAACCACCTCAAGTTATTCATTAGCAAGCAGCTGATATGATCTCATGAGAATCTTCTAAAGATAAGTTAGTCATCCGTTAAGAGTTTTCTAACCTCACTAATCAAGGAAAGCAATACCGAATACACAATACAACCACCGAGACTAGCATAAAGTAGAGCATTTCACAACCTATTCCATTTTACCAACTTTGAACACAAATCTACTAAGATCGCCATTTTAACCAAAATAACTACCAAAGATCATTAACCGTGTCAGAGATTGGTAACAACACCATTAAGCTTTTTAAACCCTTTTACGTGCTGGTAAGCATTTATAATCATTATTTAACTGACTTTAACCAAACCAATACCCGGTTACAGTTTCATGGTGTAAACTTATTAACAAGTTAACTAGTCTACTACCGGATGATTAAACGAACGGTTTTTCAACATGTATCCGCCTAACACACACGATAATCATCAAAGTCAATCAAACACAATCACAAATCCAATAACAATGAAACAAGGTTGCACTATGATCATCAAGATTCAAACATGAAAAACACCAAATTCATACAAAACATGATTAACATACAAATGATTGTTTTTACTACTAATGATTACTAAATATTATCCGTAGACATATATAAACTAAGATAGATCATCACAGATTACAACAAAATCAGGTTTGAACAAGTTATAAGCTTAAAGATCAAACCATAAAGATGCAAGTGTGATGGATTGGATGATGATAGATGAATCGGATAGCTTCCCGAGCTTGTTCCGCGCCTTTACAGCAGTTCACGAGCCCTAAAAATCGCCCAAAATCGCCCCAAAATGACCCAATACCACCCAATATCTGATCAGTAAGTTTTGCTCTGTTTTTATACAAGTATTGATTTTGTGCACGGCCGTGCACATAAAGTGCACGGCCGTGCACTTTAACTTTTGATGTGACAGGCAAGTGGGCAATTGGTTATCTGAAAATATCTTGGGTTGTGCACGGCCGTGCACCTGGGGTGCACGGTCGTGCAGGTCTGGTGGTGTCCGGGTACAAGGGGTGCACTGCCTGGTGCACTGGCAGTGCAGCCGAGAAGTCTGAGTCGCACGGGCTAGTGCACGGGAGTGCTGATCTGTGTGTCCGGGAACCTGGTGTGCACAAGCAGCTGCACTGCCATGCCACATGAGCCCGCACGGCCGTGCGCCTGGGGGTGCACGGCCGTGCACATCTTCCAGATTTGCCTGATTGTGCAGCAACTGTCCGTTCAGTCCAGATTTTGTCCGATTTCTTCGACTTTGTCTTTGGGGCGTCGTTTAAGACCTGCAATAAACATATGAAGCGGTTAAGTACCGAATTCGTGCAATTATGGTCGAAAACGCGTAATTTGGGAGTTTAATCGGGGGTTTATATATGTATATTCTAACGTATATCATCCCACGCATTGTGTTGTACTTCTCCAACGTTCTTTTTAATATATCTGCATCGCTTTGACCTCTACCCCAATTGTCCTTCACACGTTGAAATACTTCTTGAAACGCATGCATCTCCCATTTATATCAATCAATTTGCTTGATATCGAATCATTTTTCCGATATTCCCCTCTACCCACGATCTTAGAAAAGGTTTCTCAAATTTTTATCCAAAAAGAGGGTAGTGTTTGATAGTTGGCTACAAAAATTAGAACATATATATTAGTTTAGTTGTGGCTACAAAAATTAGAAGTTATACTTTATATTTTTTAAAATAAATAGAATTATAAAAAATAACACTTACAACTTCGGGATCCTCTAAGATGTCAAGCCAAGCCTGTGCGAGTACGTACTCCTTGTCTTTTGTCCAAGGTTGATAGTTCTTTCTCCTACGAGGCGCGGAAAATTCTTTTTTTTATGTGAGCGTGTTCAACATTGAGAGCTCTCGGGTTTGCACTCGGGCCGGTTGTATCTCCGGCACGTGTTCGATATCGAGTTCTTCTCGAGAAGCATACGTACCACCTATGCTAATATTCGTATTTGATGCGAAACCCATTGGACCTTGAAAGTATTGTTGGGGCATGCTTAGTAGTTGTGAAAACCCCATTGTACTTTGGTCGCAATCTTGGTAATTAAAATTTGGTTGCGGTTGGGTGGTGTTTGGGCGATACGTATTTGGGTTGGTTAAAGGGGGGGGGGGGGGGGTGGGGGGATGGATGCATGATATTTTTTTTATAAAGATAGGAGTTTATAAAAAAAAATTTAGAGAGAGTATAAGATAGGAGGAGATAGTGTATAAAATGGGTTGAGTTTGGTTTAAATAGATAAATAAATTGAATTAAAAAAAGCTGAAATGAATTTTTTTTTTGTAATGGTAATATTACTTTGAACAGTAATATTTTTTGATCCAAGCAAAATCCACGGCGTGATGTTTATAATTCCATCACCAATTTTTGATCAAAAACGCCCAGGGGGCAGGGGGTGGTGGTTCAAAGCGTGGTGTGGCGTTTTGGGTAGGAATGATGCCCAATTCACCCCCACTACGAGTGATCTTAGCAGAGCTGTTACTTTTTGTATAGCAACGAGTTTACGTCAATCCGTAGCAATTCAAGTGTGTACATCTTATCCTTAACATTTCAGCATTTACAAGCAATCAATTTTGTTTGTGTTTCTGATTCACATGATAACCACTATCTAGATTTCTAGTGAGTTAATTATTACTACATGACACAAGCTTATATGGTAATGTAGGATCAAAGAATTTATGTACTGATTTAAGTATTATTAAAATCCAGGCTGGGCTCTCCTTTTGTTAGCGATTTAGTGTCATCAGGTCATTTTTGTTTGTTTAGATTTGCTAATTAAAGGCCATAGGAAATTAGGATAAACGTCGTTATAAGTTAACAAGTGCAGAACACATGCTCATAATAGACTTTCTCATTCTAGCTAGTGCATTCTAACCCGGGGGGTCAATAGGACTAATCCTAGTGACCAAGAAGTTGATAGGGCCGGGCATCGCCCCAGTGGGCTCCAAGTGGCAAAGCCACCACGATGATGTCCCTAGCGGGGGTTGTGCATTGATGGGAAGTTACATGAAAATTAATCATCAATGGTGTGGTAACTGGTCACCAGTGACGATTAAGAGGGTGTTTGGGATTAATTTTTCAAAATAGCTTCTGCGTTTTGGAAAACTAGGGATGAAGCTGCTTTTAGATCATTGCGTTTTGGTAGCCTAAAAATTCATTTCAAAACTCAACCCCAAACACTAAAAAATGATTATTAGCGTTTTCAAAACGCAATAATCTAAAAATTCATTTCAAAACGCAACCCAAACACTCCTAAGAGTTGTACCAACTACAATAGTAGTATCTAGATTACTATAAAACGAGTTTCTATTATTGATTTTCTTGCTAAAGTAACTGAATAATTACAACAATTATATCGCTGACTGACATATATGTCGTTTTAAAACAAAAATAGGAGTTTGTATATAAAAGGAAGGTCTCTGGTCTGGTTTATATATCGTTTTAGACCATGAGTAATGAGCATTATAGGAGCATGAATAAGCATGATAATGCCCCCAACATCATCCCCTTAGGCATTATATGGGCATGAAGAGTAAAGAACATTTCTAGTATAATGCCCAAATAGGATAAAAAATATGGAAAGTAATAACTAAAATGGGCATTAAGTGGCTTTAACCATTACACATTTTTTAATGAGCCTTATGATAATGATGTTGCGAAAGATGCCCCTTAAAGAGCATCAACCATTACTTATGGTCTTAATATAAAAATATCTTGGTATTTTCATACAGAAATGCATACTCGTTCTTGTTTTCTTCTTGAATTATCTCATTAAAGATTTAGTAATTACCATGACTTTAATACGACATTGATTGTTACATGATTCAAAAAGATTATTCAAGGTGTTCCAAAATTATAAAACCTACACTTTTCATCATAATGGAGATCAATGCCATATACTAGTGTTGTTTGCAACTTTGCATGCATGTCTATCTTGAGTTATGAGAGTATGCACTACAACAAACTTCGTCTAATACATCAAACCTTTACCAACGACAAGGCACCATAAGTCGTCGCTACCAGGTGGTGCGATAGCAACGCGAGGGTGTTGTCGGTAAAGGGTGGTCGTATCAGAGGACATTTCTTGTAATGATGTGCATCAAATGCTATATGAAGGCAACTAGTTCAATGCTAAGTATTAAGAACAACATAAGATAAAACATACACTTCTTGATTTCACATAATTGAACAAGGTGATTCCATGTTTGATATGGAAAATAACAAAAACATTTAACATAGAGGGGGGAAGAAGCTTTATTCATCAGCATTCTTTGTAGCTGTTATTTCTATTGCATCTTCAGGTACTTGAACCTGATCAGAGAAGCCCATACATAAGATAAATCGTTAGATATCAACTTTTTGAGATATACTACACTGGAAAAAGCATAAATTCAAAGTTGTCAAATAAAAATATTAATGCATTCCTCTTAGCTAGGTAGCATAAAACAAACTTCTGCATGCATGAAATCAGTTTAAGGACTTTATACCTTTTCTAAAGCTGGTAGAATGATTTCGCTCCACCGGGTTTATATTTTGGAATAGGAACTTTGCCAGACTCTATCTGTTCTACATCTTCAACCAGCAACCGGTACTGTCTCTTAACTTCATTCACTGTCATCCCCGTGGCCTTTGCGACATTTTGCCATCTGTCAGGGGTGTCCTTGTCATAGATAGCCAGTGCATTCTCAAACAGCTTTTGTTGCCTTAGATTCAATGTAGAATCTGTAGCCATTTTTAGAATCTAGAAAAAAATCTTACACAAGAAGAGGGAAATATAATAGAATTGATGATGTTTGTCACAAGAAGAGCAAGTGCCGGTATCTCTATTTATAGGGAGTGAGAGTTTACTAGTGTTAAAAGGTTCTTGTAAAAAGAACTTCATAGTGGACATGATCAATAACTTTATGTTATTCCTTTTAATTTCAATTCTAAATATGAGCAAATTGCTAGTTTGGCAAATGTTAAAGAAGGTACTGACCCTTAAATGGAAAATTTCAAGGAAAAGGCGTTGTAACTTGGCTAAACTTTGACACAAAAAACATGGTCATAAACCTATATCAAGAAATGAATATCTTATGGTTGAAAATTTTGTTCCCTTGTGTGCCACAATCCAGAACTTATTAACTTATTCGTACTTAACCATCCGCTTCGGTGGAGTGGTAAGGCGATGAAGGATAGTACGCGGCCGGAGATTGAAAGGTCATGACTCACGAGTTCGATCCCGAGCCAAACCTGGTTTTAGTCTCGCCTTGTGTTACGTCATAGAGGTATCTCGCGTTGCAGCATAATGTCTATCATATGGTAGACGTCGATATAGGTTTTCTGAGGAAAGCCGTAATTAAGCCAAACTATAATGCTAACGGGGATCCATTTAAAACAACATAGTCTTACTAGCGTGAGGTGAGCGCCCAAAATTATTAGTACTTGAGTTTTATTAATTACTTTTAATTAGTTAATTTTTGAGTGAATGCAACACAAATAAAATCAGACTCTAGCCGTGATATAATGTACATAGCTATGCATAAAGAACCAATATACTTTTTCCATTATAGTTAACAAAAACATTGATGCCAATAACATAATCTGTCATCTTTAATTTACAAGCAGGGTCGGTTTTAAAAATTCAGGTGTCCGGGTCAAACCGTGAAAAATGTGTCCGTATCGATCCTTAGGCCTTAACGAAATAAATAATGTAAACTATTTTTCTAAAGAACTATTAAAGTAATATCAAAAAACATATCAATGACTAAAATGACAAAAACATAGTATTACAGTGAGTTAATGACATACCGTAATAAGTGAATAGCTATCCTAGTATTAGTGAAGGTTTCCTAGCATTCTTGGTAGCAATTTGATGAAACAACCCTTTACGGTTTATATTATCCAACATTTCGTTCTTGATAGCTATCATCGGCAATTCGAAAAGACTTTTTTACTTAAGTGAGCTAAGTCTTCATGGGTATTGACTAATGAAATAATGGTTCAGTTGCTTAAGTGGGCTAATAGTCTAATAGGTTTGACTTTTGGACTTCGACTATAATGAGCCTATTACAAACTAACAAAATTTTCTAACGTATTTATGCAGAACTTACTATTAAACAAGTTGTAAAAAAAATTGTTAAAAAAATGTGCCCCTGAATATTGGGCCCGGGCCTGAGGTTCTCCCTGACCCCTTGAGGGCCATGCTACAAAAGCATAGCTTCTTTAAAAAAAATCTATAAAATTCGAGAAGATAAATTTTAGTGGATCGTGAGGTTTGGCATCTTAATATCTTATTATGGAATATGTATATTAGATTACGCATCGTTTCTAATATATGGGTATCTTTATAGCTTATACATTTAAAATAGCTAATTGATTGAAGGTATAACAATACGGTATATGGATGGTGGAGTGTGGTGTCAGAGTGCCATATGTGACGTGAATCGCGGGATACACAGCCTCTCACAGGCCTAAGGCGTGGAGACCATACATTGCCATGCCCACGTCTTCCACGCACATCTCTATCTCTTTATTAATTGTAGTGTGGTGATGGAGATTAGTAATATGCACGATGGTGGAGTGATAAAGAATGGTTACCATACCCCATAGCCTAAATGTAACGATAATTTCTTAAGCACTTTTAGCTAAAGTTCATTGGTAAAACATATGAGTTTGACTATGACTTTCACACATTGTCACATAGTAAGGCTCATTTATGTTTCCATTTCCATCAAGAGCATCCACAATACACGGACTTGTCCAATATCCAAACATGTAACATCTTTTTAAACCATAACCATTCCAAATTACTTTTTTTCTCAGACACTAAAACACTCCAAACCTCTACCTCATCAATCATCACCTACTTTTTTCTTTTAAGTAGCAACCGGTTGGATCATGGCCCACCCTAATGATCCGGACGAGTCGGGTGGAACGGACCACACCTCATGGACTTGGCCACTCCAATACTCCATCGCTGATTCCAAAATGTTGTTGGGGTCCGGAATTTTGGACGCGTCCAGAATGGGAGCAATGCTATGCTCTAAGCCCGACTTGTTATTTAGAATGACTAATATTTCTGGGTCTTTTTGCTATATGTAATTAGGATTTTAATAAGTTTTCCTTAATAAAAGCTTTCTTCTTACTACATGTTCATAGATTTTTTTAAATAGCTTTTGATAAAATTGATAGTTTCTAAATTCAGTGGGGCTGAAATTCTATAGGCAAACACTATAGATACAACTTTTGAAATATACGGTGCAATTAGAGCTGTAAACGAATCGAAAGCTCAATGAATAGTTTGTGAACTGAGGTTTGTTTACATTCATTTAATTAATGAACGAACATGGACATGAATTTTCATTTTATTAGTTAAATGAACAAACATGAACAATGGTCTCGTTTGTTTAATTGTATTCATGAACGTTCGATAATGTGTTTGTGAACGATCGTTTGTTTATGTTGTTTATCAAAGATATTTTTACATTTATTTATTTTATCTAAACGTTTTATATTCTTTAGTTTTTTTATTAGCCTAACAATTAAAATAAGAAACTTTGTTTCCATATTGTTTAGACGATGTCCCCTTTTCTTATTCATATGGAAAAAACTATAGACCTCCCTTCCACAATTAAGGCTTCAAATTCAAGCGCTGTTATTTCCGAATGTATAGTTGTTTGTTAGTGTTTGTGAACATGTTCATTTCCTTAGTGAATGAACATGAATAAGGCCTTGTTCTTGTTCGTTCGGTTCATTTACAGCCCTAGCCTCAACATGTTAGCTCTCTAACCAATCTTCCCCTTTTAGTATGACTAGTGTTGATATATATTAAACTAGTAAAATACGCGCCGCGCTTAGCGCGACGTAGAAACATAACCGACGCCGATTCGTGAAAACCTGCAGATTTTTCAGACGAACAGCGGAGTTACACCAACGGTATTGCGAGGGTCTGCTAATCGGATAACACAACGCAGAGAGTCGTATTGTTCTGTCGGTATGCCGGTGCGCGTTGCAGCGAGCAAAACGCCTAAACCGTCGAAAAACAATTGATAAAAGAAAACATCTACGATCCTGACCACCCGTTGACGGCGTCTCTGTCATCGCGATCGCAAGGAACCACCGCTTGAAAAAAAGGATTTACTAATAAAAGTAATGCGATGACTTTTTCGTAATTACCTCGAAACCAAAGGCCTTTTATTTTGGTTTTAATAATAAAATTACTGCGATGACATTTTCGTAAATAATTCAAAACTGAAGGCATTTTATCTCGCGTTTACCAAGATTACTATTGCTAAGGATCATAAATGTTATATATATAATATACGCAAATGTGTATATATACATAGATAACTTGTAATTATTGAAAATAAAGCTAATTGATGATTGATTGATACTAAATAGATGTAACGGATTTTTTTGAGCGGCTAGATCAAGTGGCAACGTGTGTATTTGCAAACCCATAAGATCCGGGTTTGATACGACTCACCTATGTCAAGAGACTTTCAAGTAGGAATTTGTGAGATCTCCCATATTGATTCCGATGAATACCAACCTCCTCTCCACTGAGGGCATAGAGACCAGGGATCAGACCCTCGCAGTCTCAAGAAGTTTTTTCATTATTCACGTTCTAGGATTGTTTTCTTATCAAACAAGAAAGAGATTCATAGGGTTTTCTAAAACATAAAGGCAAAATCAATATGTTTAAATATGGTAGATTATAGATGATGATATAGAACAATAAAAGGAAGAGATAACCCATGATTATAGTATTAAATCACTAAGATAGGTGGCTCACACGGAGCAAAATGTTTACACCTTAGAAACACATACTTAAAATTAGACAAAATGAGAGAACTAACTATGAGGATGAAAAACTGAGGTATTCATACCTTTCCTCAGTCTCCTCAGGCAAATAATCATAGTTTTGCCTTAGGTTTACAAAACATAAAACAAACAACATCTAATCTAGCCAAACGACCTATAATTGGACCTAGCTAGTTATCTACAGACTCCTCCTTATCACCTAGCTGGGAACATACACAGAGTGTAATTACACATGCCACAAGTATGACTCGAACTAAATACCTCTTCCTAACCTTAGGATTTGCATCACTATTGTTACCGATTCAACTAGCCATCATTGTCATTTAACAGATTTTGTTGTAGAACAAAATCTGGAAGATTGAACATTTACGTGGATCAGATCCAGAAATCAAAATGATAATTGCTTTATAATAATTTAAACAACAAACTTGAAAAATCTTAGAGATTAAAGTAAGATATAGTTGATAACTTTTATAAAAACGTAATCTTTTTAATGCCATTTATATAGTATTAATTTATAAGTAGTTTGTCTTTCACCTTATACTGTTGTACCTCATGTTTATCAAATTTATTTTTACAAGAGGTTTTATTTTGTTGTTTAGTGGGTTCTACTTACTTTTGGATATAAAAACACATACCTACTTGGTTATGCGTTATGGTTTGTACATTATGAAAGTAGGTAGCTTTTTTACTTTGGTTTTTTCTTTATTTCTTTTACTTTTAACCCTAATAGTTGTCATCCTTTGTATTTAATCACAACACTATAAATTTTTACTTTCAATTTTGATCCCATAAACTTTCAATATTTTATAATTTTTTCAGTTTATGATGGTCTAATTTATTTTATTATGTTGCATAGTTTAACATTTTTACGTCTGATTTTCATTCGTTTTATATATTTCTTTTGTTTTAATAGTTTTTCCGGAATTAAAATTAGATTTTTTTTCTAGTATTTCTGTTACTTTCTAAAATATATCAAGTAAATGTAAATTCTATAAATTTATGTGATGTTTATTTATGGAGTTTATTAACTTTCAAAGTACGTAATAAGTAGAATATAATTTTTTTAAATCTCAGCCTAATTTTGTTACTTTAAAATCTAAACCATTATCTAAAATGAGTAACTTGTGAAAAAATATATACTATAATTCTTGTTATCTCTAAAAATTAAATGACACAGCTTTGCTTTGCTTAGCTTAGCTTCAGCACAAGCCCAGAGTTAAACGAGCTGATTAGCTAAGCCAAGAGTTGAGTTGAGTCGAGCTAGGCCAGATACAAAATGGTTCGGCTCAACTCAGGTCGATTCAAATAAAGTTTTTTAGCTAGCTTTTTCTCGAGCGAGCTACGAGCCGAACCATGAGTCACGAGTTTTTTTGCACATCACTTGATCCTGTTATAAATTTAATTTATCAACTTTAATTAATCTCGTTTATACCATTACTCAGGGATATAATTAACGTCTTCGTAAGATTTGCCGCCTGGAGCATGCGACATTAACATTACGACGAGCATTCGCACTCATATGTTGGATATTCTTGAAGAATATTATTTAATAAATTATTAAAATTTAATAGTTGGAGTAATATTCTGATGTCAAGGTCGGACATTTGTTTCTTATTACTTTTTTTTGTTTGTTAATGTGCATGCTGTTTTTTACATGTGCTTATCCATGAAACCGTTTAATCTTGATATATATAGTTACTGTTTGGCCCTTTACTTTTGCCTAATTGTTTTTTGAACCCTTGACAAAAATGTTTAGATAAGTAATTAAATATGGAGTGTTATGCCTTGTGCGAAGCTTGAGAATTCGGATGGAGGGTCGGAGGTCACCGGTCACGAAACGGGACCTAAAATTTGTTTTTCTATAGTTATGTTTGGGGTGAACAAATGGGAAAAAAACAAAGCGAAATGATAAACTCGATAAAACAGCCGATATTTAAGAAACTTGTATCGTACGATATATCGTTAGTTTTGGCTTATATGATATGACTATTTTTTTTATAAAAAACAGGAGTTAAAACCATATGTAAATTCCTCATGTAAATTCACGAAAAATTATATCAAGATAGCGGGCAGGTGGGCAACAAACTGCGACGTCACCCCTTTCTGGACGGCAAACCCTAGCCTCATATAAAGCCGTATATACCAATAACAAACTTCACAGTAGACCTGGTGACAACCTCGGTTTTACTTTTACATACTTCACATAGACCACTTCCTTGTGTATATTAAAGTGTCAATAAACTTTATAGTCAACTATATATATTAATCGGTTTTCTTCATTTTTATCAAAAATATAATAAAAACTCTTAAAGAGTTCAAATGATATTGGACCATACTAAGAGGTCCTAAAGTATAAAATTACCTTTCACTTTCTATATAACAGCTGCCATAACAAACACTTTCATGCACTCTAACTAACAAGAAAAACTATGAGCTTCGAGAATTATGACCCTTGTTTCCCGGACCAGCCTGTAGTTGATCAATACCTCCCGGTCTGGGCTAACCTTCCCTCCTTCCGGTCCAAGCAGGCTTTCATCTGGGCTGAAGATGGTTTGTCCGGTTCGCTAAAATGCTCAAGTCTCACCTACGAGGGGCTAAACAACTCGGCCCACTTGATTTCATCCCAACTTTCACAATCATTTCAGAGGGGTGACACCCTCATCATTTTATGCTCCCCTGGGCTAGAGCTCGTTGAGATACTATTTGGATGTCAACGAGCTGGACTCAGGGGAGTTCCCATCATCCCTCCCAACCCAACTTTTTCAAACGGCGATCACCACCATCTTATTCGTGTTTTATCTCAAACACGACCAAAAGCAGCTGTTGCGGATCGTAGTTATGTCAAAAAAGTTCAACAATATATTAAACTTTCTTGTCCTGAAAACCCCCTTTATAACATATTGTGCAATCTCACGTGGATACCTATGGAAGATCTCAAAGGAAATAATGTAACTTCAAACACAAAATTACATCATTCATCGTATCTAGGTTGCAAGCCAGATGAAGTGTACTTGGTCCAGTACACTTCTGGTGCAACCGGGATACCAAAGCCAGTCTTGGTGACGGCAGGAGCAGCTGCTCACAACGTCAGACTGGCTAGAAAATCCTATGATCTCCACCCAAACAGCATCATCACGTCGTGGCTACCCCAATACCACGATTGTGGACTTATGTTTCTCTTATTGACCATTGTTTCCGGTGCCACTTGTGTGTTAACCTCTCCACAAGCTTTCATAAACCGGCCTAGGCTTTGGCTCGAGTTGATAACCAAGTTCAAGGCAACTTGCACACCCGTACCCTCCTTCACATTGCCATTGGTCATAAAACGCGGTCAAGTGTTCGACAAAACACACATGCCTATCAACCTAACCACCATGAAAAACCTAATAATCATCAACGAACCAATATACCAAGAAGCAATTAAACAATTTGTGCAAGTTCTCAGCCCATTTGGGTTAAATCCTTCATCGATTTCGCCCTCTTACGGGCTAGCCGAGAATTGCACATTTGTCTCCACAGCATGGAGATCAAAGGTTCAAGATACCAATTTCCCTATCCACAATAAACTATTACCAAGTGCCCGCCTCAATTACGACGATACAGACGATGAAGAAGATGAAATTAACATTGTAATCGTCAATGAAGAAACAAATGAGCCATTGGAAGATGGGTTTGAGGGTGAGATATGGATTGCATCTTCTCCAAGCAACGCTTCAGGCTACTTAAGCCACCCATCTTTAACACAAGAAATCTTTAATAGCAGATTAAGAGGACAATTCAGCCACGAACGCTTCATTCGAACTGGTGATCGAGGGATCATCAAAGGTGTCGAAAGATTCTTGTTTGTAACCGGTCGATGCTCAGACGTTATAAAACACGAAAACGGGGTTGAAACACATGCGCATTATCTTGAAACCACAGCATACGAATCGTGTACAAGGTTTATACGAGGAGGGTGCATTGCAGCATTTCAGATAGATGGGAGTATGACAGCAATTGTTGCAGAGATGCAGAAGAGTGGTGAGAAAGAAGAAAGTATGTTGAGGGGCATATGTGAAGGAATAAGAGAGTTTGTGATGAAAGAACATGATGTTCAGGTGGAAATTGTTGCACTAGTGAAGAGCGGAAGTATACCCAAAACGACGTCAGGGAAGATACAACGATGGCTTGCTAAAGATAGATTCTTGAGGGGTGATATGGAGGTGGTGATGAAGATGAAGTTTGATAAAGAAAATGATAACAGTTTAAAGAAATATGTTGGAAAAAATATGAGGAAAAATGATAGTGAAAATAGAAAATTATTATACAGTAATTTATGAATATAGGAAAAGAGACCATGGTGTATATCTTGTACGCCAATGAATCATCATGAATTTATCGATGTATCAATAATATAATAGTGTAATGTTTACATCTTTTATATTTTGTGTTAGATGTTTGTTTGTAAATGAGATGCTCACTGCCAAAGATTATAGCATAGAAATTGCTGTTATAGAAGACAAATTAGAACAAGTATTGAATTTTAAAACAAAGACTCCTGGAGTAAGCAGAAGATCTATATAGTAACAAAAAGAAGACATGTCATACAACTCAATCGACTAGCTTGAATTAATGATTGTTTAGCATGAAAGACATTTGAAAACATTTGATTTTGTAAAGGGGTTGTGGCGCAGCTTGTTGCCCGTCTACCCGCGCCTCACTTGTAATTCTGTTGGTATCGATATATTAACGATTAATCGAAAAAAAATTAAAAAAAATAATAATAATAAAATAAGGTGTAACACTCAGATTTGATATGAACCAATGGGATTTAGAAAAGTTTAAGCGGAAATCGGATCCAAGCTTTTTCATTTGAAAACAACCATTTGTTTTATTTATAAAATCCAGCTACTTGGTTAAACCTTATTCTTCATAAGATGTTATCTATTTAAAACTACTACTGAATAACAAAAATTATTTATTTTCTTAATTTACTATACTAAACAAGATCGATCTACGACATGTGTCTTTCATGCTCACTGTGAGAACTTGATCATCAAACGCCAAATCATAAAGCTTGACCTCCAATATTGGTTCGCCTCTATCTAAAGTGTTTACAACACCACAAATGGATTAGCATTAACCAAGTTAAAATAGCAAACAAAAACATATTTGAGATTCAAGGAAATCGACAAGCACTTTTCTGTGTGGCTGCAGTAATAGACTGTTTTGACCCTTTTACAATTCGAATTGATTCAGCATTTTCAAAGGCGGATTGTAATAGACTCTTATATCTTTTCAACCAAAAAAGAATCACCTTAATCGGGTCAACGGTTGATTTTATACAAATTTTAGAAAAACAGGACAGCAACTAATTTATTACCAACCTGCTTTGTTCATCTTTACCAATTTTAACTAAACTTCATTCATACCCAATTTTCTTCTGATTACAAACCAATTTAAGCATTCCTAATATTGTTAGACACATAATATGCAAAGTCTTGACATTTTCTAACATATATGATGTTTTACACTTGTTCTAAAACAAACCCCCAGTTAGACCACACGAAACCTTTATGCATGCACCATTTATAACCTTATTCGCGGTGTTCTTGTGATCTATAACATCATATGATTTATTTTACAACATATAACATATTACAAGTGGGTTAAACTACATTCAAGTCAAAATTCATCGATTTAAACGAAATTCATCTTTGTGGCATTTCATCGAACACTAGGCGCGTTCCAGATTTGTGTTCTTATAACAACTTTAGTTTGACACCCTTGATCAACCCTTTTATACTATTTCTATGCTTTATGTTAAAACATTATACCCCACATAGTTATCTATTTATTAACAGTTTTAAACTCTTAATAATCAACAAAGGCATGGAAGAACCAATCTTAGTAAAAAATCCCCAGTCCCCACTAGCATAAGAGCACTAAAATACTAAAGTCATAGATTCCTGAGTCTAGCATGTAGTGTGTAACTGTGTATGCTGTAACCAGCATGCAATGAGTAGGTTGTTATCAATAACAAGTCAAAACATGTGAAGTTAACCCCTAGTTTACATGCATGACCAAACCCATCAAAAACTCACTTTACAATTTGAACTAAGTCGAGGTATCATACCTTAATCCTCCTCTTTACCAAGATGATGATTATAGAACGCCCAAGATCTTATTTCCAACTTAAATTTTTGCGATTTTTCTGGAATTTTGGACCAATATGGTCTTGTTTTGCTGATGCCGATCACACCTCCAAATACACGCACAAACCCTTTTTTATTATATTTTTTACTACGCTGTCTTCCTGAGTTTATTAACGGAAAAGAAAAAAAAGGTGAAATAAGGAGAAAGGAGAAAAAAGAAACGGAATGGAAATGAAAGAGGTAATTAGTTGCCTATTATCGTGATCCCCCACCCTAGCTCAGTTGGTGAGTTGGGCTGGTGTTCTTCATGGAGACGCCGGTTTGACTCCTGGTTGTAGCAAAAGGTGCGAGACGTTACAATGATAGATCGTTTCCTACCGAGGCATATTTCGATCCGGAGGGCAACTCGGTTTTACCCAATTGTTACCTCAGCGAGTTTCTCGTATGGGGCAGCATGGTTTCCGGACGAATGTCAGTTCGCACGCCGGTCAGGGCCCGATAGAACATAACGTTCGCGGGCGGAGCTGACGGGTAACGTCTTAGCCAAAACCCGGTTACCAATTAGGTCAAATACATAGAAAGTCACCCTTCAAAAAAAAAGTTATCGTGTTCTAGTATATTATGTTAAAAAGGTCCTTTCCTTCCAAATTAGATTGGAAAGATGAGAAATAATGGAAATAAACCAAAATTTTCCTTCTTTTTCCTCTTCTTTCTCTCTTTAAAAAATGGTGGAACACGATTTTTCCTTGACATCCTTTCAAATCCCTTCTTTTCCTTCGTTAAATAAAACCTGGGAATGCAATATAAATAATTTCCTTTAATCTCTCTATTTATAGCTAGATTTTATCTCGGAAACTTTCCGAGATAGATAAATCTAATATAATGTGATAAAATATGTGTTATGATGTAACATAAAAATTAATGTACTATAATATGTAAAAACAATAATTTTAATCATGTGAATAAGAATGAAAATGTATATTAAAAAGAAGATGTATGTTTGGATGAAGAGTAGAGCTATAAATTACCATTATAGGGCGTGATTGAGCGGCAGTTTTGAAGGTGTGACTTTTTTTTTTTGAAATGAGTGGTTTAACCTATTCTACTTTATGAAAACAGAATTCTTAGTTTGAACATGATTAGTGAGTGATTAACTAGACATGATTAATGAATTAGCTGAACACATTGTGTGTTTTTCTTGTATGAACAAAAACCGACAAAAAACGTTTTTTTTTTTGTATAGCAGTATGGTACTTGTTGAGAAGATAATAAAACGTTCGTTATTTTGGTGTAATTTTTTTTAAATCTTGTATATAAACATTATTAATGTTTTAAATTTGTGGGGGAAACATGAAAGAGAAAGAGACTTTTGGATGAAAATAAGGAGGATGTCACATGACACACTCAAGGGGGAGGATGACTTCTTTAAGTGTCATGTAAGATTTCATGCTTTGGAATATTAATAGATATAGATACAAATTAATAAATTTTAATCCCCAAAATTTTATATCTTTTACACCTTATCTATTTATTTTTCTCTACATATAATGTCACACCCCGACCAAGGTGGGCTGGTTGAAACACAGATTGATGCTAAACTTGTACATCGGAAGTAACAATTACTATATTTAATGTTTCATACAATTTCTAATTCCAAATATATAAATCCGGCATTTAAATAATTAATTCAAAGCTATGTAGGGACGAATCGCGGCAGTCGTCGAAGCAGTTAATGAGGTGTAATCCACTAGTCAATCCAATCTCTACCCGTGCTTAGCTTTACATGCTTTAAACCGCACCACTAGCAGCTTGAATCTTCTACCAATACCGTCTACGAACCACAAGCTCGAATTTCTAACAAGTAAATCTTTAATCCATCGCTAGTAACATATACCTGACGTTGCCATCCGTCCATAAGTTGTACCTGAACACATGCTTAAAAGAGTTTGGGTCAACAAATATGTTGGTCAGTCTGTGCGTGTATTTAACTGGTTTCAAAATGAGTTTTATCGTGTCAAAACAAGTTCACATGGTTTTACACAAAATAGTTTTATTATTCCAAAACAGGATTATTATTTCGAAACAGGTTTCATATGTTCACGTAGGTTAACACATAGTTTAGCACTGGTGATATACAAGCCACACCTCAAACCTGACACTGAATCCATCTACTCCTTTTATGGATTCTCATGGCAAAATACATGTCACAGACCTTAGTGGAGGGTTCCCCGGGCTTCCGGGTCCACTGTGTGTGTATGTGGGGGGGGGGGGGGTTTCCCCAAGTATTACTACCCATATATTAAGTGGCCCAATCTCCCGTTGGGTTAATGAGTGTGGTGGTTTGGTAATCGGGAACACACCTTGTCACATCATACTGGTTTATCACTATCACATCCTACTGGTTTATCACTAGAAACATGTGCTCACCCCAAAACAGTTTAACAATAAAAAGAGGGGAGGTTCACGAAACTCACCTTATCAGCGTTTCACACAGTCACATAGCATTCCAAGTCAAGATCCCATTTACCAATCATTGGCAAGATCCTATTCAAGTTCATAAACATTAGCGCGTGTAACCAACATCGCGGTTACATGTGTAGACGACTATGACCTTTAGTTATTGGTGTTTTACTTAATTTAATTCTTGGTTTATAGTTCCGCTCATTATCTCGAGTCCTATTTGTATTTATTATTCAAGTTGCAACTAGTAACTAAATATCCCATGTCACTGTTATGGTGTTTATATAGTCCTCCAAGTTCCAAGAGTCGAGTCATTAGTTTATGGGAATATACATATGGTTATCTAAGGTCTCAAGTCCAAACGTCCTATGTAGGCCGACATCATATATGTACTAATCGTCCACCATTGACCATACTATATATTATATTTTAAGTGATCAAGTGTCCTAATATAGATATGTATAGACATAAAATGTAACTTGTTTTATCACTTTATATTAAACGTTTGAACCAAAAAAAAAATTGATTATTAAGTCCAACCTTTAAGTGTTAAATGAGTTTTCTATTTTAAAAAAATACACACACATATATGTAGGAATTTTATTAAAAAAAAAGTGTGCCCCGATAAAAATAGGGCTAAGCCGGATGGCCTCCTCGGCTTGGGCCATAGCCGACTATGATTAGAGAAAATCAGGGTAGTTTAGTGAAGTTCAGAGTAAGGCCTCGCCCTCACTTACAAACTTGTCACATTAAAACTCATTTGTAGAGTAACTTTATCTTCGATTAGTTTTTATGACATTACCACTAAATAACGAGTGTATTTTGTTTTTTAAAAGTTGATGATTGGTGTTATGGAGCATCTCCACGGCAAACTACAGCTAGCAGGGCGATAGTAATTACCAATCACAGAATCACAGGCTACAGGTTACTGCATGTGTTTTGTCACTTTGTGTGAGGCCATTCTTTGTTAAATTCGAATAACTATTGTGTAAAAAATTATTTATTATTTCCTAACAACAATATAATAAATCATCGTATGCATCAAAAGTAGAATGGGGAAAGAAAGAAAATACAAATTTGAGATTACTTTACCCGTTTGAACATATAATTCATCATTAGATAATAAAGAGTTATCGTGGGAAATTTGAAAACTAAAAGTAAACTTAAAATTTGTTCAGAAACAAATCGTGAAACATGTAAAGTTGAAAAGGGATCATTTATATTCTGAAGATAATGTAAAGGAATGGTGGGGTCACATCAAACTGTGTAAAAGATAATCAAATAATGAACAGATTTTTAATCATTATATTTCTGTCAAATAAACATTCCACTCTATTAAGTACGGAGTAATTTGCAACTTAATAATTTACAGTTTTATGCAGTATGTTGGTTATTTTAGTGTAATTGAGATTGAGTTAGTGACGAAAGTGAATTATAATACACATCAAGCAACTTACGAGGTGCATGATTGAACGCTTGTGTTGACAATCAAATCATTTTCTGTTCTTATTTTCTTAATCTAAGTTGTATCTAATTGGATTTTTCGGGAGAATCACCAAAGTAATTTAATTTTAAAGTAATTACACGCGTCAGATCATTCGTTGTTTATATAAATTCCCCAACATTTTATACCACAATAAAAAATAAATGTGATCCAAAATCAAAAGGCCGGTTTAGTGTAAAAATGGAGTGTCAAGGGGTTTGAGGAGAGCCGTAGAGGGGGTAAAACTTAAAAGGGACAAATAATGAAGTTTATTTCTCTATTTGGTGGAATGGGACCAAATCTGCAGGGTTGTGGGGAAGACCCTTAACGCAATTTTGTCATCTTCAATGATACCATTCTTAAGTTCGTTTTTAGGTTATTCGAATTTAGAATTTTTAAAACTAACCTTAGATTTCAACCAAATTCAAATTATAATCCAAAAAATTGATTTTGAATAGCAATTTGAATTTGAAAATAGAATTCAAGTTGATTTTAATGAGCTTATGAAAAAAATAAATGGAAGTTAATATATATATATATATATATATATGTGTGTGTATAGGGTAGGGTTCGTGTAGGAAAATTGGTTTGTGTGAGAAGTGTAGGAAAGATTAAAAATTGATATGTATGCATCATTTTTTGGATGTATTCATGATGTTTTGGATTGTTTTGCTCAGAAAAACAACAAACATAACAATTAATAACCGAAAACAATGTATTTTAGGCTAAAAACTTAAAACACTATGTCAAGAACATTTAAGCAGAGTGTTTTAAGTAATTACTAGGGTGTTTTATCTGTATTTAAATTTAATGACTATAATACATTGGATTGTGTTTTAAATTTTTGTATATTTTTGTGTTAAGTGTTTTTCAAGCCAAAACAACCCAAAACATCATTCCAAAATAAAAAACATGATAGCTACATGTTAATTCTTAATCCTTCCTACACTTCTCACACAAACCAATTTTCCTACAGGATCCTCTACCTATGTGTATATATATATATATATAGGGGACGGTTATTGTAAAAAGTAATGAAAACGTGCGAAGTGTCACTTTGTACATGATAATTACGTAATGATAATTACGTAATGCTTTCATGAACATACAAAAACATTACGTAATTATCATGCACTTTGTACATGATAATTATGTAATGTTTTTGTATATTCATGAAGGCATTACGTAATTATCATGTACAAGTGACACTTCGCACGTTTTCATTACTTTGTATTTGAACATGTCCCTATATATGTATATATATATACTAGCTGATTATTCCGGGAGGACCACGAGGATGAAAAATCTAATATGTTGTAATAAAATCTTCACCATCTTCAATCTATACTTTTTCACTTGAGTTCAAAATTTGAATTATCTTAAAGGCATCAGATAGTTTTTCAACAAAATAAGCCAAACTAATTCGAGTTACATCATTAATGAATTTAAAAAACAAATGGCTACTTAAAACTCCAAATTCATTTGTGATTTTGATATTCAGTTAGTCTAGAGTGTAGACATTTCAAATATAACCATAACTTTGGTAATGGAAACACATATATAATATTATCCTAATCGAAACGTAAGTTCAATGCTGATGATAAAAAATCTGAGCTCCAAGTACATATTAAACACATAATAAACTTATAGCTTCACTAAAAACAAACACAATAGAGTACTACCGGGACATGATATGAGCAATTTCCCTTGGTTTAAAAAGGCATGCTTGATGCGTGAGACGTAGAAGAAAACGCATCAGGGGCAGAAAGATGCGTTTCATGTAGTTCTGGGTCAAAATTATGTTATGTGGGAGGTTTATATCTAAATATCACAAAGGGATTCAAAAATTAGAACAAATTTACTTGATAAATAAGTTTATAATGTAAAACAGATGATAGATATTGCAGCTTCTGGTTATATATAAAGCTTATTTGGTTGTACTTAAACGTATGCCGCCTCGCGCAACTCGGCTATTAGGACCAAAACACCTCGAAGCGACTCGCGAACCTGTCATAATAAGAGCATTCAAAATATACAAACCAAATCATTATATAATTCATGTTCATGTTAATTTATCATTAAAAAAGTATGTAAATAACACCGAGGGATTCAGAAATTAGAACATATTTCCTTGATAAATAGGTTTATAATGTAAAACATATGAGAGATATTGCAGCTTATGGTTATATATAAAGCTTATTTGGTTGTACCTAAACGTATGCCGCCTCGCGCAACTCAGCTATTAGGACCAAAACACCTCATAGCGACTCGTGAACCTGTCATGATTAGAGCATTCAAAATCTACAAACCAAATCATTATATGATTCATGTTCATGATCATTTATCATTAAAAAAAGTATGTAAATAACACCAAGGGATTCAGAAATTAGAACATATTTACTTGATAAATAGGTTTATAATGTAAAACATATGATAGATATCGCAGCTTCTGGTTATATATATAGCTTTTTTGGTTGTACCTAAACGTATGCCGCCTCGCGCAACTCGGTTATTAGGACCAAAACACCTTGGAGTGACTCGCGAACCGATCATGATTAGAACATTCAAAATCTACAAACCAAATCATCACAATCGAACATACTTGTTTCTAAACTAAAGTTCTTTCGAAAGGATCCACGTATCAACAACCTTAATTAATATTATTTATTTGAAATGTCAAAAGGAAGGCAAACATGAGTTTGCCAGGCAAACATGAGTTTGCCGACAGGTGCAAGTTGCCCAAACATGTTTTGACCTATATATGGTCAAGTATAAAATGAAAACCCTTTTGAGTTGATAAAACCTTTAAAAAATCCATGTAAAAAAACATTATTTTTTTGAAAAAATAACATATGTAAAATACATGTTTTTAAATATTTTGGGCAAAAAAATGAAAAAAGCGCCGATGAGATTTTTTTAAAAAAATTAAACAAAGTTGTTGAAAACATATGTTTACAAGGCTTTAGCGACGACATTTCGTCGCTAAAGGTTATTTACACAAATACGAAAAGGTGGGCAATAGCGACAGAAAACATCGTCGCTAATAGTATTAGTGACGATATGGCTTTAGCGACGACAAAGCATTGGCGACGAAAAAGTGGGCAAAATTTAAAACTCGAAAACCATAACAAACCCAGCTTTCATAACCTATCCCAGACCAAACCGGAGCCCAGACCCAAACCCAAGTCTGCAACCCACCACCCCCACCCGCCTGACTTATCTGGAGCCCTAAACCCGATCCGTTAACCCACTGACACAAAACCCATATCCAAACTACCATCCGGAAACGAGGGTTTAACCAGAATCGACGACCAGATTGTCCATGACCACAGTCCCCGGTTGAACCAGAACCGATCTAACAATTTTAATTTTTTACAATGTGCAAGTTAATCAAAAGAGATGGTGATGTTCTTACCTTGCTTGAGTCCGAGAGAGAGGCCAGAAGGTTGAAGCAGAAGCCGGGAAGTTGTCGGGGATGGTTGGTTGCGGATGGGGGAGGGTGGTTTGGGTGGTGGTGTTACCGGAAAAGGGTGGTTTGGGTGGTGGTGTTTGGTTGGTTTTCGAAGGAGAAGAGAAGTGAGAGTGAGAGAGAGGTGAAATTTTTGGGGAAAATGATTGTACTTGGAGGGAAAGGAAAAAGTTATACCCGCCTATTTTTTTCGAGCAATAGCGACGACCCGTCGTCGCTATTGGTTATTGTACTACAGCCTCTCCATCCGTCCGATCTCTGCCTAATCAACAGTCGTGAATTAAAGATGAAAACGAGCCGGGTTTTGACCATTAGCGACGACGTCGGCGCTAAAGACATCGTCGCTAATGCTGACAATTCTTGTAGTGAGACAATCAACAGACCTGAAAGCCTATGACCTGGGTGCTTGGAATGTGTGATGTGACAGCTAAAATGATTAGGGGAATCATTGGAGGTATTTATACCTCCTGCTAGTCGTCCAGGGCCCTTGGGGCGACTAGCTACAAAACTAACGACTAGGAGGTGCGACTGGATATCCAGTTGTCTTGAGACCTAGGTGATTTGCAGTCAGCCAAAATCATCCAAAACACATCCAAGCACGTATAATAACATCAAAATAACACCTATACTAGGCTAGGGACATACGTGTACTTACATTCTCATATTCCCTCCGTATCCATTCCTACCTGCAACCAGAGGACGCACTGACCACTAGTAAACCTGTAAACGAACTGAACGTTTATGAATTATTCGTGAACTTGTTCGGCAGAAAGTTCATTTATTTAATATACAAACGAACACGAACGAAATTTTTTGCTCATTTAATTAAACGAAGAAACATGAACACATATTTTGTTTGTTCATTTGTGTTTGTGAGCGTCCGTTTATGTTCATTTATTTATGTTTATTCATTTGTGTGCGTTTAAATTTTAATATATACTAGTGGGAATGCCCGCGCGTTGCCGCGGGTACTTATGGTTTTTCGGCGTATTTTATGTGGTGGATTTCATATAATTTATTTTTAATACCAATTTGTTAATGCTTTAAAACCGAACCATTGACTCCGATAGCTAGTGGAGGTGCCCACGCGTGGCAGCGGGTTTGTTACACGGAAAGGACTTGATTAGCATCGGTTTGGTTTGTTACGGTTTTGACACTCGGTATAGTAACTGAAATAATAAAATCAAAATATAAGTTTGGTTCACTACCAATACCGGCCTAGCAATCAAAAAAGAAACCAAAAGAATAAAGTCGTAATGTGAGTAATACAATACCTATACGTGTTCGGTTAGTTGTACTGATATAAAAGATGGATTAACGGTACTATTTATTCTTAGTTTAATTCACATCAATAAAAGAACCAATATAAAAGAAATTTAAATACGATATATAATTCATGTAGTAAATTTTTTAGTTCATAAAAGGAGAGAAATACAACACATTTGATTCTTTATGATAGATTGTGTTATTAGCAGTTAAACTTATATCTCTTAAATTATAGATATAGATATGGATAGTATAGATTAATATTTATGTAGTAAATTTTAATGTTTTAAAGATATATAATTCATGAAGTAAAATTTTCAGTTCATTAAAAGGAGGGAAATACAACACCACCTATGTCACATAAACTCCCACTTTCTTAACAAATCACAAACGAACTCCATAATTTTCACCATACAACTGCCTCATGCTTGCTTTTCTTGCAAGAACATACATGGTAGTTGTTCCATAATCGTGTATTTGATCTAGCAAGATGATATTTATCCAAGATTATATAAAACAATAAAATAGACAAGTCTAAGTAGTGAAATGATATGGGGTTGACTACAATGATAAGTTATACACAATCTCTCATTTATTTTGTGCTTTTTATCCTAGAAAAGCCAATTTATTTGTACATGTATTTTTTTTTGTGTATATGAAAATGGATTGGTAATGTTTGTGTTGTGCGTATGTGCAAGTCAAACTTTGACTTTTGTGTTACTTTTTTATTAGGAAGAGAAATTATTAAATGTGTTAAAAATGAATTGAGTGAGGTATAAACAGCAGTAGTGATGTTGTATAATGCTATGCATATGTATTTCTTTCTTTACATTTTATAAGCATAACAACTTTTGTCATGAACTTGTTGGAAGATAATAAATTTGATTGATCAGAGTGTGCGAGCCAGTGAGTGTACACAAGTGTAAAAAACACCCTCAGCCGGCAACACGTCATGCTAACATCAAACAACAAATATTAAAACTCAAACCCGAAAGGTCAAATTCTAATTCACAATGATGAGCCAGCAACCAGCAAGATATACCCTTGATAGGCACTTTTGGTTCTCAATTACTTGGTAAGGCTTCTCTACTTGTTCAAATACTATGCATTAATTAAAACAAATACAACTATAATAATAAAAACGAATTACAATTTCATAATCTTTTTGAAAGAAAATTTCAATGCATGATTAGGTTGAAACCGGATATATCAACAGTAAATATACAATGATGTAATCTAGATATGACAATCATGACCAATTAGTTTGTAAACGAATATGAAATGGGTTAATCCAGAATACTTAATTAACAAAAATGAACGGTCAGAAGTGCCAGGCCAACCGAGCTCAACTCATTTTGATTACCAGGTGACTCTGGAGAGGGTTCGTCGATTTTGGCATCAGTAAAAACCCGGATAACACAACAAGTGCAACTCTTCTCTGTGAATTGCAATTTGTACCTTTTGCTGCACCACCAGATAAGTTAAAAGTTTAATTCAAGGCAGCCAAGGCTGAAGCACTTTGAGTTGCACCACCATTTTGATTCCCATTTAATATATATAAATAGTTATATTTACATAAATATAAACAGAAAACGGGTTTTCTAATTACTTATACAAATATAATTAATTAGTATAATTGGGCTTTCAAGTAATAAAAATTACGCTTTTCAATGAATTTATCGTAATTAGTCACTAATTTATATTAAAACTACTATTGCATGTCCATCTATGTTCGTTTATATAAAGTTAATTATGTTCTTTCATGTTTGTTCATTTATGTTTATTTGAGTTTTTTTTATATATGTTATATTATGTTCATTTATGTTCGTGAACTATTCATTTAAGTTTAAACGAATAAACATTAACAACTTTACCTTTACGGTGATATTTGGAGCTATATAGACAATTCAATAGTTGCAACAAGACATCGTTGTTGCTTTTCGCGGCTAGAAATATGTGGTTATTGTCGACTCTAAAAGTGTCATTCCTTGTAGTGGAACCCCACTTATATCATGATTGCGGTGACTAATCAGACATTAAGGATCACTCTATGAATGAAGAGAAAACGGTGTGAAAATGCAAAAGTTTATAAGGATGTTTATAAGGATGGATAGAAAATAATTGGTAGTCCTCATTTACTGCCTATTTGCTCATGATGGCATGAAATATGTTTTTAAGCAAGGTCTCTTGGTGGTAAGAAAGTAAGCATGAGGAACTTAAAGCACCAAAGGTGACACCATCATAAACAACAACTATTTTTTCTATACAAAGATATATAGTAAAATTTGTAAACAAAAATAATAACTAAAACCATTTATAAGTTTCTCTTAAGGTAAAGTGGAACATGAATGGAAACCGTTTAATATTTGTGTTACTTACAAAAAACATGAACCCTACATAATGAGCTAAGGTGAACCCATACACGTATGATTTTTTTAGAAAGTCTAAAGACAACAAACACTCAGGTTCAAGTGTCATGTTATGTCATCTCTTGGCCTTGAGTTGGTTCCCACTCTCTCTCTCTCTCCCCCTCAACTCACAATCTTTACTTTTTAGCCTCATTTCAGGCAACCAAGCTGTCCCTTGTTGGAACCTCTGAAACACATACACTGTGTATATATCTCTAATACTACGTAAACCCTAATTCTTCACTTAACAAGCTTAATGCTTCTCTTCCACCTATACTACTTTACTGAGGTATGTCTTCTTCCTTATATTAGGGCACCGCTAAACACTAACTAGTTGTTGTCAAATCCAAATTAAATTAATTTCTTATATAGCTCACTTCAGTTTCATTAATTTCTGGATTATATTGATATTTAAAAAGAACAAAAGTTATGTTCACTTGTATAATACTAAATTTTGTTGTGAAATTATTTTCTATCCTTCTTTTATGAAGAGTTCATTTCAAATGAGTGTTGTTCATTAATAACTAGATTCAGCTATTTAATCTCTCTTGTATATTGTTTTATGACATTTCAAAAACTTCACAAAACACAAAACCTTTTCCATATGTTTATTGGTAAACATTTGTTGGAAATTAACAAAAATTTAACTTGAAAATATTGAACAAGTTCTCACCTTTTGAGTGAGCAAACTTAGGGGTGTAACCGCTAGTGAGCTACCCAAGATTGGCTCGTTAACGCTCGTAGGTCAAATTTAAATCCTGTGTGGCTGTGTAATTTGTATGAGATGTACTAATAGGTGGATGACCTAAATGTTTTTATTAATTTAAGAAGCATGTTTTTTTAGGGTCTAATCAAGAAACATTAATGGACATGAGTGGCACAGACAAAGAAACAAGAGATCAGACTTCCTCACTCCCATACAACAACCGTCATTTGGAATCCATGGAACAAGGATCCGACCCCAGATCGGTTTACCGGATCTGGAGCTTCGGTTACACCCATATCAGTCGGATCTAGGTTGTTAAAGTCACCAACACCGGTAACAAGGTATCGAGAGTGTTTGAAGAACTATGCTGCCAACACTGGCGGTAATGTTACTGATGGTTGCTGTGAGTTCATGCCGTCAGGCAACGACGGAACCCTAGAAGCATTCATATGTGCCGCTTGTAATTTGCCACCGTAACTTCCACCGCAAAGAAACCGCCACCGTCATCGCTACCGCCGGACACTTTCTTCAGCTCCCTCCTACGTTACCACCATCCGCTTCACCGTCGTTTAACTACCACCGCCACCGCCACCACCAACACCACCAACCCAACTGGTCATCCTCTGTCAATGTTCCTGTAGGTGGATCTATAGGTAAAGTAATTAATATTATTCAGTCTCATGTTTGTAAGTTTATTGCTAAACTGTTTGTTGAGTTTGAGTGTTATTAATTTGGGAAGCCCGGGTATAAAGCTAGGTACACTTGTTCTAAGTTTGCAAAATTATTTAGATTGTGTTTGTTTTAAACAAATACTCCCTCCGTCTCAATTTAAATGTTTTTCTTTCCTTTTTTGTTTGTCCCAAATTAAATGTCTCTTTTCAAAAATAGAAATGTAATTTCTAGTTTGGCTCATAAAAGACAAAACACAATCACCACTTTTGAGGATATTATTGTTATTTTACCACATACAAACAACAGATTTCTTAAATGTGTGTTTTTTTATATGAGACGTTTAAATTGGGCGGGGAGTAAAAATTTAATAATGAGATTAGAGGTCCTTTGGTAAAATATATGCATAGAAAGTACATTGTTGCTAATTGTGTTTTATTTAAAATGTAACTAAAAGTCGTATAAGTATTTATTTAATTTTTTTTTTTGTTATTAAGATCACCAACAAATTATTATATATGTATATATATTTTGTTTCATATACATAAATCTCACATGTAAATTTATGTTGGACATCTCATCAATTAGATGTTTAATCTATACAAAATTCTAAAACAAATTGTGTATGATATGTAGAATTTTATATAAAAATTTGAATACTTAGTGGCTTATGATATACCTTATTAACGTGTGATAAAATAATAATTTATGATATCATATCGAATTTTTTTCACAGATCCGCCACTGAATGCATCCCCGGTGAAAAATTGCATTAGGGGGAACTGAATCTTCTAGTGAGGAGTTGCAATTCACGGTGGGGGCACCCGAGTACGGGGTGGCGAAAAAAGCGGTTTAGATCTAAATTTACTCAGATCAAAAGGAGAAAATGCTTGAATTTGCAGAAAAGGTGGGGTGGAGGATACCAAGAGAAGATGATCCAGAGGTCCAAAGATTTTGTGCAGAGGGGTAGGAGTTAAACGACAAGTGCTAAAGGTCTGGATGCATAATAATAAAGCCATTTCTGGAAGAAGCATAATGTTCAAGATTCCAATGAAACTATCGAATGATTGAAACTGTACAATCCAGCTATGCACTAGAATGTCGTAATGCTGATGATTTTTGTTTTTGATTTTATTTTTATGTCTCTTTTTTATTATTTGGGAGTTCGATTTGAATTATAGGAACATTTTGTAAGATTAAGGTAATTAATTCAAGAGCATGAATTATATATATATAGACCTGTACAAAATTCTATCATGTAACGATTTTGTGAAATCTTGTTATAATATTTTGTGGTCCCGTATTTCAGAACTTGCCACTAGCTAGTGCATTGAGTGACATCGTGATTTTAAAAACTAGTGGTTAAGATTTGTACAAACTTTATTTACGTACAAGTACTGTAGCATAATTATAAATAGATGAACATTTAGGTATATATATTACAATTAGTTTTGGTTTAAAAATTTAGTTTTGACTTCTCAAGTTCTCATCTTGA